>CALNHX010005436.1:0-107017 GCA_940337035.1 Agriotes lineatus
TGTCTTTCTCTCTTTCTCTCAGGATAACACGTTCTATACAATTCACATGCTTTACAAAAATTTATTTGCATTCAACATAAACAAGAATCATATCAACATGCTCATCACTTGAATAGGGTACAGGCATTTTAAATGAAATCTTATCGTAGATTTAACTGTTACTATACCTGAATTTTTGAGCCCGTGCGTGCACGTCATACCATATTGATGACATCATATCCTAGTATGTTTATATGAGCCATATACAGTCACTAAAAGTATGTTGTTTGACGCGACTGACGTAAAATTTAACCTGCAAATTTCTAATTTCACATAGGTTGGCAGTGCTACCAACAATGTGAATATGTAATTTTTTGTCGCCTAGACGATAAAATTGCATTTTAACGTGAAGTGAAGGTAGATAAAATACAACTTTAACAGTTAGAATTGAATGAATATATTAAATTAAAATTTTAAAGATGAAAGAAAAAACCACAACAGGAAAACTAAAGACTAACATCATATTAATTTACATAAAATTTTATTGTAAATGTTGACAACTATCAATTAATGTAAAATTAAATGACCAAACTACCTTAGAAAATCAGCACTTTAAAAACTTGTGTAGCTTGTGTGAAATGAATTGGCGCACTTCAGGTATACGGATTAGGCGCATTTTCCTGTAACTGATACTTTGCTTACTTGCTGTCTTTACTGTATATGTTATTTACCTGTTGAGGCTACTTATAATACTCTGCAGGTATTTATGTAATTTTTCGTGCTCAACTTAAAATCAATTAAAAATATTTTGCTCGATTTATTTTAATAAAAACATTGTATTGAGTACCACATAAAATAAAGAATAAATTGACTATAATAGTAAAATAATTTACATATTTTAACAAAGAATAATAATTGGAATTGCGCAGTATTTTAACAACTAAATCAAATAAATCATTTTGTATTTCTGCCTTTTTCCAGGAAGAGTTTGGCAATTTTTCTATTAAACTACTGTGGTAACTCGCATTATCCATAATAATAATAGAAGGTTCTTCCAATTTTGGCAATAATCGCTCGCTAAACCACTTTAGAAAATTTTCTTTGTTCATTTCACTATGGTAGTCAGCATCTTTGATTTTTGAAGCAAAAATTAATGATGCTTCAGGAATAAAACCTTCACTGCTTCCTGCATGAAGTACTATATATCTATAACAATTCAAGCATGAATTACATAGTTGTTTACTACAATTAGTAACTCATTTACCTGCGTCCTTCTGGTTTAATTTTTCGTACGCTTCTTACATCGTCATCTTGCCATGATTTGCAAGAAGAATTTTTCTCAACGAACTAATTGAACCATGAATGATATCTTTTTCTCTTAAAAGTTGCGAAAGTGTTTTTTGGGTAATGTATTGCTCTAAAAACGGCAAACTTTGTAGCAACCCAAAATTCAAATACTTTTTACATTTTTATCATTAGAGTAATACCAACTTACTATTTTAAACCATGGTGTATACAGCATTACGAATCGCAACCTGATCAAAATCATCGACATCACTTACAGGTCTGTCTCGGTTTTTTGTTTTTTTAGGGCTACGCAGAAGTTCACCAGATTTGCAGGTCTGCGAAATAAAAGAGACTGTTCGTATGCTTAAATTTAAAGCATTGGCAACTCTCTGTAACACCAAAACATTAGAAAGTTTCGATTAATGTAGTTGGTCATTATATTACGAATTATGATACGATAGAAGAAGGGCAGTTGAGATGGTTAGAGCATGTAATGAGGATGGTAGAAGATAAGACGGTGAGAAGAATATTTGAAGCACGCACACATAAAAAGAAAACGAAAGGAAGGCCGAGAAATTCGTGGAGGGAAGAAGTTAGGAATGCAGCCTTTAAGGGAGGCATAGAGTACAAAATAGGCAAGAATGGGAACGGAAATGGAGAAAGATACCGAAGACATAATAAAACCCTACCCACTCCCTGACCATACACCCGCAAGGGTAGAAAGGTCCTAGGATTAAGTAAGTAAGTATATTACAGGTGTAAATTACTTACTACTCTCACAGCAGTTAGCTGTATAAGTGGACCACCGTTGTCTCTTTCTCGTTCAAAATATCTTATTAAAGCGGCAACAAGCTCTTTTGACTTTCTGGACAAGGCGGTCGACATTTTAGCTTAGAGTTCACCACCCGTTTCCAGCAGCTAAACTCTTCCGCAAAGTAATTTGTAGCAGTGAAAAAACGACAGTATAACTTGTTCGCAATCGTTATGAAAACAACGGATTTTTAAAATGCAAAGCTAAACTATATGTCACTGTCAACATCTGTCAAAACCACTATAACAAATATCAAGAGATCCAAAAAAAAAACTGTTCTTCAGCGGGCTGTGGAAATTCAACATATGAATAATATGTTGGTGACACTGTACGCCAATGTCAAATTCGAGGTTAGCAGGTTAGGATTTGCGTCACTTTGTGTCATAACTGACGGAAAACCTAACCTGATAACCTCGAATTTGACATTGACGTACAGTGTCACCAACATATTATTCATACGCTGAATTTCTACAGCCCGCTAAGGAACAGCTTTTTTTGGATCTCTCGATAAGTCGTTTTAAAGAGTGACATGTGTACGTATTAACTCCCTGAGCAGAACTTGAAAACACAAAGTACCCCGACATATTATAATTTTTGCTATTGTTTATGGAAATTATGAAATATTAAAACAACAAAATGTACGGCTTAGCAATATATTAAGCTATATTATTAGCAAAAGCAATTTTCATCATTGTTTTATTGAAAACAAAAAGTAGTTTTATATTTTTCAAATGTTGGTACCGACAACCTTACTAAAAGGCGGATTGATGACGTGCACGCACGGGCTCAAAAATGCAGGTATAGCAAGCTTCTCGGAAGTTGGGACACCTACCGAGCGCGTCTCCAGGTGTCGGATAGGAGAACGGCCGAGGTCCTCCGGACCAAGATTAGTGGTTAGCTAGTAGGGATATCTCGGGCCTAAACTCCTGTGTGATGGAACGAAAGCTCCCACGGCGGACCATCCCCCCTCTTCATTGAGTTGTGGCCGCTCAATGAACTTTACAGGGTTTTAGGTTACCCTCGTGTTTGTGCCGTGCGAGGCGATCCGTGTCGGTTGGATGAAGGGATCATGGGGATTGAGCTGTTTCTGGGACGGTTTGGTTTCGTGGAGCACAGTAACACATCTCTTTGGCCCTGATTTCACTTAGACGAGAGACTAACCCACCTCGATCAATCGGCTGTTCCGTCGGGTCAGACCGCCGGAAGGGTGAGCTCTTTGGGGGTGAAGGGGCATGCAGTGGGTCCTTAAGGTCTCTAGGGGTTCTGGTTTCTGATACCCTGGGGCTCGCCTAAAGGTGCCTGCTCGTGTGCAACTCATCTCTGGGAGCTATATCTCTTTAGTATCCTTGGCGTCGAAGTTCGGCGTCCCCTTGTTGGGCTCCGTGGTGGGTGGGGAGCTAGAGAAATGAATTCTTTCTTTCAGCATGGATGATAAGAAGTTTGAAGAAACCGTACAGGGCGCGTCTTCGGATACCCCTCAAGCAGGACCGCAACAACAGCAGCAGAAAAAGATAGATGAGGAGCAACAGACTCTTCCAAAGAGGAAGAGGATTTCTGGTGCCGAACAGAAGCGCAGGAGGAAGGCTCGCTTAACCGCAGAGAACTCCGGCGCTACTGCCTCTACCTCCACCCAAAGGCTGGCTCCTGAAGCTAATCCTAAGATGGCAAGTCCAGGCAAAATAAAGGATAGAAGTGGGAAGGGACGTGGGCCCTCCTCAACCACTACCAAGGGACTGGCTCCTAGAGCTAGCCCCAAGGCGGTTGGTTCCGGTAGGCCTACACCCTCTACAAGTAAAAGGATTAGATCGGATGGAAGCACGCCCTCCACCTCTAATCCGAAAAAGACGGTGAAGCCAGGCCAAAAGGTAACAGAAAGGACAGGTGGTTACAAAGAGGCCCTTACGAGGCACCTCCGCTTGGCCATCGTGGATCTAAAGACCCCACTTGGTAAGATCACCCAGGTCCAAGCGGACCTAATAAAACCCCAATTGTTGGTGGCTCTGGACAACCACATGTTCGCCCTAGCTGAAGGTCAAATTGCACCCACTTTTAAGGGCTGGCAGTACTCCGGAGAGATTCTTAAAATCACCTGCGAGGATGACCAGACCCTGAAGTGGCTAACAGAAGCAGTGTCAAACCTGCCCACTTTATGGGAGGGCGCCCGTCTCAATGTCGTCCAGGTGGATCGGCTGCCCAGGCTGGCGAAGGCAGCTCTGTGGATTCCAGGGAAACCTGAATCTACGGAGACTGTTACTCGCCGCCTGGCAGTGCAGAACCCCGGGATAGGTGTTCGGGACTGGCCCCTCCTCCACACACCCGAAAAGGAGGAGCCCGTTGGCAGACTCCTAGTTTTTGGGCTAAACCAAGAGGCTGAAACCGCAGTGCACTGCACTATCAGTTTACAACTTTAAAATTAAAAATTCAGAGGCCTGGAGATGCACCTCCATACTACAACCCCCCAGGGCAGGGTGCATCTACGGATACACCTAAACTTCTTTTTGTTGCAGACCAGGGTGCGTCCTCGGATACCCCTCCACCGCCAGTAGGAGAGCCGCTGCTACCACAGCGGCCATCCGAAGGAGAAGCCTCACAACCCCCCACCCCCATGGATACTCTTGAGGAGGAGAGGGAGCTGATGAGTATGCTTTTAGGGTACGGGTCGGACACCGACGTCGAATAATTTATTGTCGACCTCATGTCCTCCCAACCTGGACTAAACATCATACAAATTAACCTGCAACACTGTCGAGAGGCTGCTGTTACTCTACGCAGACAGCTCGACAGCTAGCAGGACACTGTTGCATTAATACAAGAGCCTTGGATTGTAAAATCAAAGATCTGTGGATTAATTAACCGTAATGGCACTGTTTTCACAGATAGCACCAATGAGAAACCAAGGATGTGCATCTACTGTCCCAAGCATTTACAAGCCTTTGCTTTGCCACACCTCTGTACGCGTGATATTACGGCGATACAGATGAGCTGTAGTATAAACGAAGGGAAGAAAGATGTCATTTTCGCATCGGTATACCTCCCCAGTGACTCAATTTACCCTCCACCTAGCGCGGAGTTGATCGAATTGGTGAACTACTGTGAGAGGAACAACAAAAACCTAATTATATCGCTTTTCGATATATACCGGAGAGCTGGAGAGAAGTGAAGGTAGTTTTTATACCTAAACCAGGGCGTACGGATTACACCCAGGCCAAATCATATCGTCCCATTAGTCTCACATCGTTCTTACTAAAGACGCTTGAGAGACTTTGCGACAGAGAAATACGGGAAGCATATTTGATTTCGCTCGATGCCACAACGCGGACCGGGAATGCCGGGCTCTGATTGGTCCGCGGTCTAGCCAACTTCGTGTCTTTGAATTACGTTTGAATGGATGATTCTTGTAATTTTTTATTTTATTGTAATCTTTTAACTATTATATATTTTTTGACTTGTGTAAGTGTACTTGGTGCATATTAGCACCAATAAATATCTACCTATCTACATATCTATCAATCGATATATCTCGATGAATAGACAAAAATTACTCTGTTTTGGTGTTAAAAATGCTTATTTTCATCTTATTCAGAAATTACTTAAGGTTAATTTATTGTATGAATATAACTACTTATTTGTTATTTTGAATTTCGTCGTCTTTTAATACTTCTTGTAGTTGCCGTTTATATTTTCTTCCAAAGCTTCTGCAGTTTCTGTTGACCTACCTACTTCAAAAGATTTATGAAAATTTATTTTTGGTATAAACTATTTCAATCGATGCATTTTGCTTTCAATTTTATTATGTACATATTATTTTTGTAAAGTTAATCAATTTTAAGTTGAAATTAGGGGATGACAGTAGGTGCGTATCAGAACTATTCCGGGTGTAAATAAAAGCAGGTATTAGATCTATTGAACAATCATTTTACTTATTATTTATGTATCTGTGGATCTAGTGCAGTACAGTAGAGCACAGAACAATACCTAATCAGTACAGTACGTACAGTATTACCTACATAAAGGAAAACTGGACATTGACCGAGCATTGCGCAGCATACCGCTGACCAATCAGAGCCCGGTATTCCTGGCTCGCGCTGTACCATCGAGCGAACTCGAATATGCATACGGGAAAGGATGCTGGCTTTACACCCATTGCACCTGAACCAACACGCCTATATCTCAGGGAGATCTACTGCATCGGCGCTACATGCTGTAGTGAACCGTATTGAGAGATCGCTAGACAATAAAATGTCCACTCTGTGAGTTTTCATTGATATTGAAGGAGCCTTTGACAAGGCTTTATTTGAAAGCATTAACTCTGTCTTACGCAGGCATGGTGTGGCACCCACTCTCTGTGAATGGATAAAACACATGCTTACGATGAGAGCAGTACAATTTAATATAGGAGAGAACTCCATTAGAGGTGTTGTGACGAAGGGCTGTCTGCAAGGGGGGGTTCTGTCTCCACTACTGTGGAATACAGTGGTAGACAGCCTTCTAAGCACACTCAATGATGCTGGATTCTATACTACTGGATATGCGGATGACATCGTCATCCTCATTACTGGCAAGTTCGAGGGCACGCTCTGTAACTTGATGCAGACAGCTCTTCGAATAACAGAAACATGGTGTAATGAACAGTCACTCTCTGTCAATCCTTCAAAGACAGAAATGGTACTTTTCACAAAAAAAAGGAAGGTGGGACCTTTACGTAGACTTCTCCTACTCAACACTTCTCTCAGCTTTTCAGACAATGCCAAATACTTGGGAGTTATTTTTGACAGACAGCGGAATTGGCAGAAACATTTAAAAGTTAAAACTGAAAAAGCATGCATGGCATTCTGGCAGTGTCGCCGCGCTTTAGGTAAATCCTGGGGACTCTCCCCCCGAATTACCTTGTGGCTGTATACTGCCGTGATTAGGCCCATGCTATGTTATGGAGCACTTGTCTGGTGGCCCAGGGTCAGACAGGCTACGGCAGCAAGTAAACTAGGACATGTGCAATGTCTTGCCTGTCTTAGTTCTACAGGTGCTATACGCTCAACCCCTACAGCCGCTTTAGAGGTGATCTTATGCCTTCCACCACTTGATCTTTTTGTGGATAAAGTAGCCGTAAGGGCCGCCTTGAGGGTGCGCTACAAAGGGCTGTGGCACACAGCAGGCAAGGGAGGCAGGCATATCCGCATTCTGAATGAGGCCGTCGACAAGATCCCTCTTCTGGACGCCATGGTGGACTACCTCCCTCTACAATATGCCTTCAACAGACAATTTAACGTCTATGAAAATGCCGGGTTTACCCCTAAAAAGATATATCCATCTTTACTGATAGATCTAAAACAAAGCACGGAACGGGTGCCGGAGTTTTCTCTGACGATCTGAACCTCCACCAAAGCATACCACTAGGCAAAATGGCCACTGTCTTCCAAGCGGAAGTAATTGGAATAATGCATGGTTCAAAAGCAATTCTTGAAAGGAAAATCGAGAATCAATGTATTGGTATTTTCAGTGACAGCAGAGCCGCTTTACAAGCCCTGGGCAGTTGCACAATTACCTCAGGTGTGGTACTACAGTGCCGTGAAGCTCTCGAAGATATCTTAAAAAAATAATGTTGTTTCTCTTGTATGGGTGAAAGGACATGACGGTAACTACGGCAATGAGGAGAATGATGAGACTGCGAGACTGGCTTCCGGCTTCTCTGGGGGCCACAACCCTTAATCCCTATATCCCTGACAATATTAAGCTCTATGCTATATCAAGAAACCTTAAACAGCTTCATACGAAGATGGGTTAACATGCAAAGCTGTCGTCAAGCACAGGCTGCTATTACAGCGCCCTCGCCAAAGACAGCCAAATATTGCTTGCAACTGTCCCGAAGGAACCTTTGACTAGTCGTGGGTATCCTATCTGGACACTGCACTCTAAACCAACATATGCACAGGATGAGACTGGTAGACAGCCCAAACTATCGTGGATGCAACGAGGATGACGAGTCAGCAGAACACGTTCTGTGCCACTGTCCAGCTCTCCCAAGAGTCAGAGGATCCATGTTGGGGGACTTCTGGCCCGATATGGTTAGAATTAGCAACACTCCAGTTGCGCTTGTCCTTAAGTACATTCAAAGGAGTGGATGGCTTGAGTGATACCCAACTTGGAGAGCTGCTGGGAGGTAGCACAATGAGCCCACTTAATGCGGCCTAAGTACGTGTGAGGTAACTCACCCTCCATTTTTAATCCAGAATCCAGACAGCAAGCGTTTGAAAAAAATCGCATAACCGGAAGTATGGTGTTTACTCTTGTGGTTTTTCAGTTTTTTTCCGATTTTTTTCAAAAACGGCTCTATTTTTTTTAAACTTTACATGTTTATTACATTTTAATGTGTATTAATATGAGATAGGTGATTTTCCAGTTGAATACCTCTAAAATGGCTTTCTTTTTTTTAATTTTTTTATTAACTCCTATTTTAAATAGGACACCTTTCTGAATTCAGCTTAAAACTTTAGAGAAAAGTTGTCTCTTGAACTAACGTTCTATTTTGTACCGTTTTTGTAGAATTTGTAATTTTTCAAAATTTTTGAGAAATGCTTAAAAATTAAAAATAAAATTTTTCCTGATTATAAGACTGCTGTAAAAGGAAGTTGTGTGCGAGTATTACACCAGATTTTTTGATTCCGAAGATTTTTATTAACATATTAGGTTTGCATTAAAAACTTTCGATGGAAATATTTCAACAAATATTTCATTGCAGGCCTAAGAAAAAAATTATTCGGAAAAGTAACAGGCTTCAAGATTTAAACCTAAATGAGACGAAGGAGAAAAACAAGACGAAACTCACAAATGAAAATATTATCAACCACTACATAATCGGTATAAAGAAAAATAAATTCGAAACAGCAGGCTAACCATACAAGCTAATGGTTTTACGGAAAAATAAATCCTGATATTGACAAACGACTACAAATATGTTTCAAGTGGTTATAGGCACCCCTCCCTCCATGTAGGTGTGTAACCACACTAAAACATGGATAGAAGACATGATCATGCTGTGTCAATTAACAAAAATTCCATTAAATACCTTATAGGTATTTCAACATCTTATCATAGAAAATAACCTAAAATCTTTAATGCAAGCTACATTTACTGAAAACCAAGATAAAAATTTAAATTGCATGTTTATAATCTTGTAGAAGTAGCCAGATGATGGTATTTGCAGAAGTAGTACTACTAAAAAAAATTGTAAGGGAAATGGGGGTTGACTACGAACCTAAAAAAGCCACAAGCTATTAAAAAGAAATTGGTTCCAACATTAACATGTATAACATCTATTATTTACACTTATAATTTATAACTAGAATCGTGTGAAATTATCAGTATTTTATACATTTTAAAAAGTTGCGCTAAAGTATCTGATTATTATCAGTAGATACTATGCGACGGGGGTCATAAACAACCCGAGGCTAATTGTTTTTTAATTGATTTTTTAATGACTAAAAAACCCCGATGACCCCAGGTAATAGGTTAATGATGCCCCAGGATGTTTTTTTTAAAATAAAGAATGTAGATGTTATGTAACACGGTCATCATTGATGGAAAAAAGCAGTCTCAGTTTTGCCTAAGGAGTTGCTAACTAAAATTTGATATTGTTTTTGTTTTCGCGTATAGAAAAATTTCAGTGGTTCAAGTTATTTTCCAAATTGTTTTGCATACATACATTTAGTGAAAGTCTAAAAGTTCTCATTTACATCCAGATATACCATGACCCCAGGTAATGCCCCAGGATGTTTTTTTTAAATAAAGAACGTAGGTGTTATGGAAAAAGCAGTCTCAACCTTGCCTCAGGAGTTGCTAACTAAAATTTGATATTGTTTTTGTTTTCGCGTATAGAAAAATGTCAGTGGTTCAAGTTATTTTCCAAATTGTTTTGCATACATACATTTAGTGAAAGTCCAAAAGTTCTCATTTACATACTAGTATACGTACAATGGTTTGGTATATCTGGATGTAAAACGTAAATGAGTTTGTTTTTTCACTATAGTACTTTCTCTAGCCGTGGGGTAACAAGTTTGTTTTGTTAGAAAAGTGTCATTGGTTTAAGTTATTTCCCAAATTATTTTCCGTACGTACATTTTGTGAAAGTCTAAAAATATAATTTACGTACATACGTACAATGGCAATTTTTCCTAGCCTCAGGCAAAAGGAGTCCTTGTTGCACTAGAAATTTTTAGGCTTAAACACATGGCTTTCAAGCGTGGGTATTTTTTATTACTATAAACTTGAAAGTAATAATAGATTCCAAGTTTTGTTTTGTTTTAAGAAGCTAATTGTTTAGAAATTACATTCCTTTTGTATTCTGGTATATAAAATAATGCTTGAGCATGCAACACTCATTACCTTAGCAAGTGCAATTGTATTCGCTCCAATAACCATGGCTGACTTTCAACACCACGACTACACTCAAGTTTTGAAAACTACTGCTACTGCTACAACCGTCCCTACGTTAGAGGACAAGATTCGCACCCACATACTGAAAAGGAAAAATCCATCCGAGTGTTCATCGCAGTCTCTAGCTGATAAGAAGCATCGATCGACTTCACCAAACAAAACAAAAGAAGAGGGCGAGTATACATTTGGAGAAGATTTAGTGGTAACAGAGGAAGATTGGGAACGCTTTGAAAGAGAAGGCCGACAGAAGTATAATTCCAAACCTACACCAGAAGTACGTGACGATGTTCGGAAACAGTTAGCAAGAGAAAGAAAACGTTTAGTGTGTGACATAACGCTACCATTAAATAATTGTGGCTCCAAATATATATATCTTGGACTGGACCCCTTCTGTGATTTCGTTCCTAGTATTAGAATATTAAAACAGGGTGTCGATGTCGGCGTTAATTTTTCGGTAAGCACATTTTCTGCATTTGTGGAGAATCTGCCTACTATTTTGGATTTTCTAGCATACGGAAAATTAGAAAGGTTCGAACTTTTAGACTATTCTGTTGTGAGTGTAGGACACAATTCTGTGAAGTTTGTGCCCAAAACAACACCGTGTCAGTTCGAGTTATATATAGCACACTCAACCTTATTAAATTTAAGCAGAATGGTCGAATTCTTATTGAAAAGTATTAACGACTTAGAAAAGCAAGTGTATGGCTTTAATTCCTTTACCCAAGAGGTGGCTCTAGAAGTCGTTAATTCTTTCCTACCTATCCATACTATAGTTTTAAATATACTGAAAAGGAATTACGCTGATGATTCTATTATAAATGAATTATTTTTTAAGTGTCCTACGTTTGTTATATGTGAAATAGAGCGAATTGTTGATTATTTTAGAAAATATAACAAATTTGAATAATATATGTACATATAAATTGTTGTAAAAAACAGGTCTTTATATTTACCAGAATAAAATATAAGATCGACATGGTTTTGTTCTTTATTGCCTATAATTAGAAAAAACTTTTCTCTTTCAGCGTAAAGTATTTATTAAACAGTCAAAAATAAAAATAAAAATACATTGTAAATATATTACAATTATATTCAATTACAATAAGTAAAAATCAAGTGGCAGTGTTAATGACGCTTTTTTAGTAAAATAATTATCATACAATATTTTTATACAACGATCATTATCTTCATAATTATTGCTAAAGATACATAAAATATCAGGAAACGAAACACCGTTTATTCGTAAGTATAAGTATACTAAACAATACTTTCCACAAACATTTGAAGTTATATTTTGCAACATCTTAAAGTTATAGATCCAAGATTTACTATTTTTTTGAAGAAATGTTAAATGGTTCCCTTCAGGTGATCGACCAAAAGAATCAAAATATTCCCCGTAACCGTAAGAGTCAATAAAAATGGCATTCCAGTGTTGCCCAGGTTTATGGGAAGGATCGGTATTTGCAACTATGGCACATGGGATAGCTATGTGCGCAGGTAATTGGTCAGATGCAAAAACATTTCGATTGACATTCAAAGAACTCTGAATAGTTTCCAACGCATTCTGAATTTCTAACGTATTCATTGTGCCAGTCTCTTAAAACTAAAACATTTTCAAATGCACAAACTGGTGATTTAATGGTGTGATTTAAACACTGTACGGAGATTTTCTTTTTCTTCAAGTCCTGCAAAGAAGGACACCCGAATTCTTCTAAATTTATAACGGGTTTGTTGAGAAAATTTAATGTCAACTTCTTTTCGTTACCTTTAACATAAACATTGTCAAATATTTGCATTATACGTTCAAGCTCACGTTGAAATTGGTTAAATTGCACAAATCCTGAATTCCAAGGAAGACCGTGAAAATGTTTTTCTAAATACAACACGTTCTGTTTTACGGTCTGTGGTAAAAGTGAGTAACTTTTTGGAGGTGCTATTATAAGTAAATTAATTTTATTCCCCTCTGAAGAAGTAATTGCTATTTCTTTTGGAATGAATTCGTTTGCAGGTCCATAAAACCCTTGTATGTCAACAAAAGCATCCATACTCGTCAATGGTCTATGATATATTAATAATAATTTGGTGGATATTAACATTTTAGCTATTAAAGTCCACCACCACATTTCGGTATTTATCAATTTCAATTACGTTATCAAATTCAGCATATATTAAACAATTGATGGTTTCTTTCAAAGCTTCCTCAAATCCAACTTCTATTCGTAATGAACCGTTTTTCACGAGATTCCAATGTGTAGTTGCATTTGCTGACAGATCAGGAGTTAAGTCAAATACCAGTAAGCAGTACCCCTGACCGTAATTTTCACGAGATATGTCATTACCTTCATTAAGAAAATGTATACCTGTGCCAGAAAATAAAGTATGATAAGCACGCACGTATAAACTGTCCTTCGTAAAATCTGGTTGCAAAGGTTTTGTGGGTATTTGTTGTCCGTCAATATATAAAGAAAAGTAGTTCATTTTATAGTGATCGAAATTAAATGGATTAGATGCATAATCGCCGCTAAATGCTCTATTTAAAACAAAACCAGCAATACAACGTTTAGGTAACTGCCCCAGGAACACATTATCTAAAGATTTTCTTTGTACACCAGACGGAATTGTCAAAACTTTAACATCAGTTCTAGTAATTGGATATTTAGCTGTAGCTTTTTCCAAAGCTCTTGTGTGAGCTAAGAGAATACTAGGGTTTATTTTCATTCTTCGTACAAGTAAATTAGTGTCGGTGATTTTAACCTTATATGTCGACCCCGAAGCAGCCATTATGTTGAATGTATCGCGTGAGCGGACAAATTTAATTTTCATTTCAACTCCATTTATAAGAAATTTTTCTTGATTAAACAAATCTGCGTGAATATGTCCCATCATCTCTACCTGTTTGCTTTTACTTGTAAATGTACGTCTCTTGGAGAGCCCCTGATTTTCGTCTTGTATATCATTCATTTTACTAGCTGTGTCGTTATACCATAAGTTACATGTTAAATGTGAATCTTTAGCTTCAGGTCCGTAATTAAGCAGCGTTTCTATGTACGATCGATATGCATATGTATTATTTGGGGGTGATACCAGTTTTTGATTTAGATATATCTCCACCTGACTGAAAAGAGAATGCATCCAATTATTTACAGGAGCAGGTTTATCTTCATCGGTTAAAGTTGTGTCATCTTGTTTTACAATTTTTGCTGTGACATGCAGCATGGTCTGACTTAGATCTAAATAATCATTTCCACTTCCAGGGACGATAAATTCAATAGGGGCATCATCTGCAATCGATGAAAGAGGTTTATAAAATATCCACTGGCCATTTTCGATGCTGGTTTGGGTCGAAGGCAACGCAAATAAATCGAGCTCCGATTTAATACATTCACAAGAGTGAGCATGAAGAAAAGACATGGTATCAATTTTCTGTAAATATATCACTGTAATTTATTTTTGAACTTTTCTTATTTTTGGAAACCTTCTTCTTAAGAGGCCTTGTCTTGGTCTGCTTAAGATGCGAGGTATGGATTCTTTTATACCCCGACCCCTCCATTACAGAGTCAATTTTTTCCTCTGCTTTTCGCTTTAAGTTTTTTCCGGCTTCTTGTACCCTACTTTTGAAAGCCTCTTTTACAGGACGATTCTCTATAAGATCACCTAAAATATTACTGCCAGTTCTGAGTGCTTCTTGGCCAACAACTCTGGCTCCTGTTTTAAAGAGAGGCAGGATGCTTCTAAATATACCCCCTAGAAATGATCCAACTCCATGACCACGTTGATATGGAGCACCTCTATAAATCGCACCAATTCCACTCCCCGCTTGTTGTGTATAATACTGTTGATAAGGACAGTTCATCTTAACCAACTTTGTTTTTAGACTAGTTTTAAGCTCAAAATTCCTAAGTCAAATGGTATTGCTGCGCCAGTTTCGGTTCTTATATCTATTTCCTTTCAAAAAACTCTCTTCTTTTTACTGTGATATTATGAGTCACATCTTTTTTTCAAAACTTAATTTTAGATACACTTAAAACATTAATGTACTTAATGTTTATTTATTATTACAAAACACACAATATTTTTTTTCATCAAGACAGAAAAAATAACACAAACATGATAATATTATAATTTTTTTATTATACAAATAGTAGCAGCAAGTATGTACACAAATATAATACTTTGAATTAAAATTATTACGTATTAATCGCACTTAAATTTAAATATATATATAGCCTTACAGTACATATGTACCAACATAATAATTAAAACATAATAATTGACATCTTATATAAACATAATATGTAATTCAAATGTAATAACTGTCATTCCAATTTTTTATTGTTATATCAATTTGTATAGTAATAGAACTAATCGTTAAAAATAGCGCTGAGCATTATAAACGATTTGTAGAGTACAGATTAATCAAGTTTTTTAAAATGTAACTTTAAGTTCAAAGTTCCAAACTCAAAAGGCATTGAATCTCCAGTTTCAGTTCTTATGTCAATTTCTAAATTTTCAAATTCTCTTCTCATTACAGGGATATAATGAGTAGGCGAAAATATCACATTTTTGTGGCATCCATAATTGTAGTTATCAGATGTTATATTTACTATACGTACAAGAGGTGATAAAACATCACCAACAAGCTGTGGTTCAACAATATCACAGTAAATAAACATTTGCGATGGGAGCCCCACCCAAATATTGGCTGGGTGCGATGGAGATTGATGCAAAGCTATATTTGTTCCGGGTTTGTAACCTAATTGAAGAGCTAGTTTTTGTGATATTCCGAGTATGGGCAAATGCGCATTTAAAGTTAAAGATACGCGTTTAGTAACCTTGTTATATTCAAATCTTAATAATTTTTTTAACAAATCGTGGTTATTTATCGTATTAATAATATCCTCGATACTTTCATAATTTCCAGATGGTATATGAAAAACATACCATCCACTATTTTTATATAGTATTTGAGTATTGTCTCTAAAAAATTCACTAGCATAAGTTAACAGTCTATCAATTGTTAAATTAAATCCTTTTTCTTCCTGGTATTCATCAACATTTACACGATAATAAATCAAGTTGTCTGTTTCGGTCACTGCTAAAAATGAACACGGGTATTGAATTTCAGCAATTCCAACACACCAACGACCCACCAGTCTTATGCGTTTATGTAATTGTGTAACAAATTTTGTAGTAGTATTATTTGGAAAATATTGTACTGAACTGTTACTCAGCAAAGTCAAATAAAATTCGTTTTCCATATTTAGATACGTTTAAGTTCTGAAGCAGGTACCCAACTATTGAACTTATTGGAGTAAGATTTCCACTTGACTAAATATTCCTTCAATTTGCCCCGTTTTCTTTCATCTAGTATTTTTTCAATTTTGAACACAGTTGTTTTTTCTAATGTTACTGGTTGCAGCTCTTCTTCATAAAATGTACCCTCGATGAGTTCGTCGTTTAAGTCTACAATTCTATATACAGGAGGTCTTCGATGTATAATTTTACATATTTTAAACACTTCTTCGCTCCAGTTCATTTCATAACCTTTTTCGAATATATTTTTTGTTCTACTGATTCTTACGTGTTGATTTACTTTATATTTAGATCTTCTCTCTAACCCTACTCCTTTACTATATAGATTGTTCCAAACTTCTAATACATTTTCTGCATTAACATTGTTCGGAGCCATTTTTATACTGCTGTGGTATCGATTATTGTATGACGAAACTAAATCTTGTAACACGTCGACATATCGAAAAGAATTTGAATATGTAAAGTATCTCCACATTCTCGTCTTTAAAGTTCTGTTAAATCGTTCAACTACGGCAGCTTTTACATCGGGGTTATTAGCTACATAAAAATTAATATCTTGATTCTTGAAAAAAATCTGTACAGACTTGGCTATAAATTCTTTCCCTTTATCCGTTTGCATATTTAGCGGAGTTGTTTTGCTTACTGAAAATATTTCTTTAAAAGCATTTATTATAGATTCTGCAGTTTTTGATTTAAGCGCTTTTACCCAAGCCATTTTACTAAAGACGTCGATAACCGTGAGTATAAAACTATTTCCATCATTATATTGACGTAAACCTCTCATGTCACACAGATCAGCCTGCCACAGTTCAAAAATGTTACTGACAATGTATTTATTTCTCGGAAATATGCGTTTAACAGGTTTGTGAACAGTATATGCCTCTTGTTTCATTAACCAATTTTTTACATTTGATGCTGTACGTTGATTTTTCACAAGGTTTATTAACGAATTCGCACCCGAAAAACCCGTAGGATTAGATGGATCATAATAGACTGCAGAGAGGTCAATCATATTACCTTTTGTTATAATTTAAGGTTTTCCCATGCAAGATTCTTTGACGAACTTAACGATTTCTTCAAAACTTTTCGTTTTTTTAGCACCCGTGAATTAACACCAACAGGTGTATCGTGAATGAGTTCGTTGACTACGGGCGTTTCATTTAAACGAGATTCCGAATCTGCATCATAATCTTCCTGGTTTATTTTCGGGTTTATCAATGTTTGATTACTAAGTTTTACATTGCGACGGCGAGGATTCCCTATTAATTCATGCGGTACATTAATATCTTTCATAAATGCTGCGAATTGTTGCCACCCCACTGGATTTGTATTTTTGCGAGGCCGTAATGTGTCGTTTATTAAGTCAGTAATATTTGATGAAGGCAAAGTTTCACCTTTTATACTAACAATACCAGTATTATCCCAACTTAGAGAACCAGTCGAAATTAACGTTTTAATGAGATTCTCAGCTTTTTTCTTATACATATCAGGAAGCGTAGCTAATATGTCTAAATGTGACAACGAATCTTGTTCTTTTTGTACTTTTACGCCGACGGGGTGTCGCGACTGATCTGTAAAATGTAGATATCGTTGCAATACTTGGTTGTATTGAAGCCATTTATCATGATCCGATAAATTCGAAGTAAGAACATTTTGCATGTCCTTATCTAATTGAGATATTATATTTGGTTGTGTATTTTCTGAAGTAGTTAAGCGTTGAATTAATTCCGGAGATACGATCATCATCTTCTTAGCGTGTTCCATTGTATATAATAATAATTACTGTATAATTTTAATGTATGTGTATTTTACTTGAGTAAACTTCCTAAGAGTCCTGATATAAGTGGTTCAAGAATTAATGGTAATATGGATCCACCTTTTTGTAGTAGCAACTTTCTCTTTTTTGTTAATGGTTCTCCAGGTTTTACTAATCTTCTGAGGATGTTTTTGTGAGGAGACAGTAGTCGCTTCTGATCACCATCTAGTGGGATTTTTCCTTTTAAAGTATTGAGCGCACATTCACAGATGCAATGAATTTGTTTGTTATTAATTGCTTTTAAAAGAGCAGTGCGCTCTTTAGAACCTAATTTCGAGAGAGCCCACAACAGTTTAGAATTTCTTATCACGGTTCGAGACATTATGCTTTAATGACAATATATTTTCGGATTGATTATATTTATATCCCTTCTTCGGTATGTAGACGCAACAGGCACCATTTTCTTGAAATATCGATGTTCTGTATCTGAATTCATCTGGGGTGGACTGTTTTAAATCAAAAAATAAGTAACCATGAGGTTTAAATGCTGCATCTTGATATGCTTCCTGTACAAACTTGAAATTACAGGGTGATATTTGACGTATAAGATGGCGTATTTGTGCCCCATCTCTAGGATTTTTAAAACAAATTATATAATGCGAATTTAGTGAAATATCTCGCTGTCCTTTACCCTGATGGAATATATTTTGAGTTATAAAAAAAACACTCAAGTTTCTGTGGTGACACCCTTTTGTGAAAATATCGACAACAGTATTATTAGCTTCCCTCATTAAATCGTCAAGAATGATCAGAACTGGCTCGCTTCCATTGAAATCTTGCAGATTTGGTAAACCTTGATGAAATTCAACTACAGAAGTTAAGTTTTCGTAGAGTGGCTGCCATTCGTCATAAAACCAAAGTATTCTTTGAAATCTCACATTGCAAGTGTTACTATTATTCATATTTTTTAAAAAATTAACGACAAAAACTGATTTTCCACACCCAGATGGTCCTGCTATGATTGCAGAAAATGGATGTACAAATTGAAAGAACATGTTTACTAGCTCATGGGTAAGGTGGAACTAAATTAAGTTTTACTTTCTTTGTTTTAAAATATAAATACACTTATAACAGTGCAGTTTTATTTAAACCTCTATTTTTATTACATAGTACGATATATCTAGAACAATGTACAGAAGAACACTAACATATAGCCACACCAATACATTGAATATACTGCATTAGTCTCTCTTAAATGAAAACATATGGATGTTTAAAATTAATCATATATCTCCTTAAAAATACGTTACATACATAATTGACATCTTATATACACATAATATTTGTTATTTGTATTTTAACTTATCGCACTATTTTAAGAACTAATCGCTAAGGTAGGACTAAGAATTATATCCGAATGGAAGTGTGCAGAAGCTGTTTTCAACGCGTCTGCGTTTTGTATAATTTACTCTAAATATTTTCGTTTCAGGTTTAGAAATTACATTGAAATCCTTGGTTCTAGCAATTTTCCTATCGTTACATACGTAAACAGGTTCGTTGTTTTCGAGTACCATGCGCTTTAGAACTTCAAAGTTAACAGTTTGCACGTTTTTATAGTTCAGTGTAATCCCCTTCACTTTGCATACAGTTATATTTCGTTTTTCTTTTGTAGAATATACATTATAACTATAAACTTTGGGTCCTCCACTTACAAATTCTGTAATATATGAACCCTCTCCATATGCATCACAAAGTTCGTCAGTAAGATCACCTAAATAATCGCCTGTTTGGGGTAGAAATTGTCCAGGAGCATAAGTATAAAGAATACTATCAGTGTCCATGTAAAGAATTCTCTCTTGTAGTTGCTCTAAACACTTATATAGTTCTAAACGAGCGCCTGCTGTGGTGTAGGCAGCTATTGCTACATTGACTGTTTTTATTGGAACTAAATTTTCAAATTTATTTGTGTAGTTTAACAGTAAAATTTCGTCGTTTACAAAAACTATAGAATTTACCTCTACTAATGGATCAACTAATTTCTCAAACAATTGTTTAGGGTCACATATTACAACAGTTTTCGGTTGATTCTCTCGTTGACCAAATTTGCCCCAAAATGAATTTAACATTAATTTTGCTAACGATCGTAAGCCTGGATTTTTAGTTATATTATTTTTGTCTAATTGAATGCCCTCTCTATTGTAATAGTCTGTAATATATTGATCTTTTAAGGCATCTGTGGTACACCAAGAGGGCCATCCACTTGCCTCCTGCTTCATTTTTAAAAAATTATCAATATATCCTGAAAATAAGCCACCGGTTTTTGTATTTCTATCGTATTGAACTGTGGCGTATTCCCATATTTCATGATATTTTACTATAATATATCCTAAGGCTACTGCTTTCCTTAACTCATCAGCAACATAGGTACCGGTAAATTGACGTTCATTATCTGTATGAGTACATTCTGAGTTTATTGATTCTAATGCGCACGTATAACACAAAAAGAACATTAGTTTTCCATGCATACGAGCAGGTAAAAGTGGATGATATAACTTTTTCGGAGCTAGCACCGTACATTTGATTAAACCTTCAATACTGTTAAGTGGTAATAATTTACACTCATCGTCACCTATGTGTATGGTAGGATGCCCCACAGGGTATTTTCCATATTTATTAACAAACGGATATAAACTAGTGTAATCCATATAATAGATTTTTTCCTCATCAGCACACCTATGATATAATTTTATTGCATTAGTTCTACCCCCAAAAAAGCTATCTCTAGGATTTAAAGGCTCGCAATGTAATAGAGGATGGTCTCTCAAAAAATTTCTTATATTTTCGTCTTGTTTTAAAATAGTATTGAACTCACATTCCCACATTTGAACTAAAGTATACCCTAGTGATAGAATTTTTTGCATTTTAGCTTGAGTCCGTTCACGACGAAATAATATACTGTCTGTATCTTTTTCGTTAGCCGGTGCCCTTTGCTGTGGGTAACAACGTTCGCAACCATGAAAATAACAGCCGTGGAACTCATAAACGGTATTAGTTTCCTCACAGAATCCGTCAACTAATAAACCTGAAGCTAAGCGAGCTTCGCGATCATTTAAAGCGTGTTTTATTCTAATATTTTGGGAGTCCTCGACATATAACAACCATTTAATAGCAATAAGAGATTGTTTATCCGCAGCTCTATAACCACCTCTAGGTTCTATAGCAATTGTATTGGTTTTAAGAAAACGTCTTCTGAACACAATATTACAAGCCGAAGCAATCGTGAATGCTTCTTGAAACGGATCGACATAATTTTTTTCCACAAACTGCTTCCAAAATATCAAACATGCTTTTCTTAATATATCTACATCCATAATACAGTATTTAATTAACTCATTTTTAAAATTAAACACCGCGCCTGTCAACATTTGATACGTGTACCATTCCAAAAAGTCTTTCAATCCGTCCTCGGTCATTTGATCACATCCATAATATTCCACGTCAGGATATGCGCCAACATAATTTTCATTTTCTACTTTATTAAAAAAATGGGGGAAATAACCTTTTGTTGCCTCAAAATTAAACATTTTTGGTAATTTAGATAAAGCTGTTGGAAAAAAATTTAGAGAGTCTAAAAATCTAAATCTACCACAAGTAATAGATATAATCTTGCACCCATTAAAAATTATTTTAGGCGCCCAGGAGTTATTATTAACTAGAATTTCCTTTAATATAAAATGACCATCGTATCCTTGCATATTATGAGCAATTAATACAACTTTTCCAAATTTAGATGGAACATTGGAAACGTAATCTAAGAAACTGGTAACGGGTTTTATAGGGAATACTCTTTGTCTTTCTCCACATGTTTCACATTCTTCTGACATGTTATTATCACTCACACAATCAACACAAACTTGTTGCGACACGCACAAATTGACTTCATGCTCGTAAATATTATTCCTTCCAGAATAATTTTTCTCCTGTCTGCATTCAAAGTCGTAAAAAATGAAAAGAAATTTGTCTAAATCTCTGTTATTAGTGCTTGCAGGCATGTAACACTGATGCATTCTAGGTTTCACTTTTTGACATATGTTACAGTATCTATGATTGCAAAGGTGTCGTTTTTTTTTACTAACGTAATACGTTTCTAAGCACAGTGGACAGTGTTTTATTTTAATACATATTTTTTGCTTGTGCTGTTCGAAACAGTTATTTCCTCTAAAATCTCGGTTACATTCAGAGCATTTAATAGAAACTCCAACTACAGAACATGGAGGAGTAATTTGACAACAGGGGCACACGTATGGGCATTTTAAGTGATTGCCTGGTGCATTATATCTATAATGACATAATTCACAATAATAACTGCAAGTAAAAGCAGATGTCAAACTTTCAATTACATTAAAATGATTTTGTTCAAAAATTAAATTTAATCTGGGGTTTGTGTTTCTAGGGCCCTCAAAAAGTGTTGTGCTACCAAATCTACAATTATAAACGACAATAGTATACCTATCGACTAAATAATTTTGAAAAGCCTGAATGTGTTCTAAGCGACCACCATTGGTTAGATTTACATTTGCTTGCTGACATAAAATCAGGGACCGTTCATGCAACAATTGACTATTGTCGCTAAGTAGATTAATGAGCTGTGGATCGTATCCCCTTAAAGCTATAGCTATTACAAGTGCTCTTGACAGACATCTATTATCTGCATTATTTACAACTATTATACCACATTTTCTTTCACAAAAATCTTTAAAATTACACCCATTGAGAACAACCCTCCTACCATACCCTATAGGCATTTGAATCTTATCAACTGATATTGACATTACATCTCTAGCGATAAATTGAGTATTACTTTGTAAGACCTTTGCAAGTACCGACCAAATAACCTCTGTAGTTAACTGATCTGCCCGGCGAAAAGATATTCCAACAGGTTTATGAGGAAAATTAGAATTTGTAATTGTAAGACCCACAATATCATGTTGATTGCAATTTTGAAGGGAATATTTTAAAATATTATCTAAACTTTCACGCATTTTAGTTAATAAATTATAGTTTTCCGGTAAATCTCCTAATGTAAAACGAACACGTTTACTCGTCGCATTGAATTTTTTAATGTACCTTTCAGTTTCGTCGATTATTTTAAACATAGTACCTGAGCCGGACTGGCCCGAACGTGATGAATGCGGTTGTTGATTATGAAAACCCCCGGAACCTGTTTCTTTATTCACGTCCGGCAGAGGATCCTCGTCCATAATCTTATTTGCCTCTTCTAATACAAACAAGTCAATATCGAATGGTTCTGTAATATCATAAACCAGTATTATAATTATAATTATTTTTCATCTACAATTAAAAATTAAATATGACTGTAAAAATATATCAACTGAAAACTTCAAACTTTATATTTACGTACCATCTATTTCTATGGCAGAGGTGTTTCCGAACAACTTTGCCTTTTCTTTTTTCGAGTAAGATCCATTCCTTTGATTTCCTAATAAAATATTAAAAAAAGAAAATTATTGTCCACAAACTATAAACAAATGAAAAATTACCTTTTATTTCAGACAGCTTAGCTAACAACGAACTCCAGGTTTCCATATCTTCTATCGTTTCTCCATAAAGTACAACTGCTTCGACAATGTCATTCACAAGTTTCTCAATTTGATTAACTGTTGTAAAATACCCCCTTAAGTATAATTCCAATAAATACTGTACTCGCGTTTTGCTATTAGAAGACATCGTTGACATCTACTAATGTAAAGGACAATGATTACGCAATCTAAGTTTTCGACAGAAGTAACGAAGAGCTCGAGTACAAATCGTTTCAATCACCTACCTCAGCTTTTGTTTTATATTCAGAAACATAAAAGGAATGCAATTAGTGTTTTATACTATTGTGAAAAAAACAAACTCGTTTACGTTTTACATCCAAATATATCAATCCATTGTACGTATACTCGTATGTAAATGAGAACTTTTAAACTTTCACTAAATGTATGTATGCAAAACAATTTGGAAAATAACTTCAACCAGTGACATTTTTCTATACGCGAAAACAAAAACAATATCAAATAGACTTTCACTAAATGTATGTATGCAAAACAATTTGGAAAATAACTTGAACCACTGACATTTTTCTATACGCGAAAACAAAAACAATATCAAATTTTAGTTAGCAACTCCTGAGGCAAGGTTGAGACTGCTTTTTCCATAACACCTACGTTCTTTATTTAAAAAAAACATCCTGGGGCATCATTAACCTATTACCTGGGGTCATCGGGGTTTTTTAGTCATTAAAAAATCAATTAAAAAACAATTAGCCTCGGGTTGTTTATGACCCCCGTCGCATAGTATCTACTATTTATTAAAGTCAAATCGATGTAAACAAAGCAGTTAGTAAATTTTAGAACGCAGAAAATAAATATTTAAGGGAAAAAAGAGTTTGAAAAGATGTTTGCAGAATTTATTATTAATGTACTGCCTGTTTGTGAAACTATGAATAAGATAAATCCGGACCATTCTTTTCTTCTTCTTTTTCCTAGGGTTTTAGTCTTAGGTCTTAAGAAGTATTGGAAAGATACTAAATTTTAAGTTAACTAATTTGTTGTTACATGTCTTGTTTATTGATTATAGTATAATTGCTATTGCAGAAACCGGATTCCATGAGCAGGCAATTTTTCCACACAATTATGCAAATTATTACAAAGATTGAGGAGCAAGAGGTAGGGTAGCATGAGCTGATGTAAAGCAAATAACTGTAAGTAAAAACTAAAAAAGTAAGCTATTTGGATTGAATTTCGCATAGAAAACATTTTGTTTTGTATTTTGCCAGAAACTTCAGGGTATATAATTATTTTAACTACAAACGGCAAACAATACTAGACCTACACCCCAGGTTAAACAAACTCAACTACTCTAACCGGCTTCAAATCGTACTAAACAAACATTCAAGAAATATCTTAGGGTCGACCAGCTACCATTAAAAACGGTGGGCAGTTCTTTTCTATAATTAGCAAAGAGTGTTTAAATTACTAAGGGGCGCCAATGAGTTTTTTACAACCGTTAACTCCATTAGCTTACGAGAACTCTTAAACTCACTAAGGTACTATGCGTAGCCAATTCGCTACGATCTGAAACAGACTAAAAAAATAGAGTCCTCAATTACTTGCATTAGCCATACATATCACTGTAAACATGAACACTGTACTATATTAATTAACGACTATACATATAACACAGAAGATTACACGAATTTAATGACATGACTCGTATAAAACACACAGGAACGACCTCATAGCATTGGCCGAAAGTTAAAAATGCGGTGCACACCTATTGTGGCCACCGATTACGAAAGTTTCAATTTTAAACAATACCAAATTACAATGGTATTGTAGGCAAGTAAATTATATTATACTAATTGAAAAGTTACAGTGATGTTGCAGACAAGCAAGTTATACGTATATACCGGGTGCTGACTTGCGCGACGCACCATAGGAATTTGCATAGTAAATTTTTTATGTTCAATTATTTGCTCTCCTAATTATTTAGAGCTAAAGTGTAAATACATTTGCGTTGGCATTGGCTTGTTTCAATAACTCCATGGCATCACTGATTTTTTGTGAAAATGCTAGTTTGTTTTTTGCATTTCTTCGGTTCCGGAAAATGAAAAATTGTTAGCAACAGTATGAATGGGTGCAGTATTTTGGTCTCTACAAAAAATGTATTTACACTTAAGCTTTAAAATAATTAGGGGAGCAAATAATTGAACATAAAGAATTTACTATGCAAATTTCTATGGTGCGTCGCGCAAGTCAGCACCCGGTATGTAGAAATTTAGAATGTTCCATAAATGTTCCAGTAATTACTAAAAAACTCGAAGGCTATGTAAACATTATCATGCGATTGCAACAGCTTGCAGCTCCAGAATATAAAATGAAGCCAAAGATATCCGCAATCACGTTCAATGGGTAATTCAGACCCAAATATCTTCAATAAATCAACCATAGAAATTCGCGGTAGAGCGAGTGAGCTATGACACTATTTTTGCCCTCGTAGGTCACTATAAACTAGATCAAAACTAAGACAAAGTTAATACGAAGTAATCGAGCAATCAAGTGGAAGACGTTCGCAGAGAGAACGAGGAACATAAATCATCGCCGCAGGTGCGCGGAGACATTTGAATGATACTAGTTCTAGTTACGCATGTCAGCGAATCGATAATCCGTCTCGCGCGACTGAAAGTCGTGCTAAATGAGTTCGATGGCCGCAATAACTGTAAAGAGACGGTATAATTAATGAGCCATTAAACCTTAAAGCTTTCCACCCACAACAATTACTTCTGATTACGTGTCTCAGAATTTCTTAATCGAATTGTGTGATTTTTTATCAGTTGGTAGACTACCAATATTATAATATTATATTATTCTTCCTTTTTTGCAATTTATCTCTTAAAATTATTTTTAATAAAGCTAACCTTAATGTTGCATACCAATGCTTTACTGTCCTTCAAAATGTATACACAAAATTAAAAACGACAAAATCTAAAACTAACACCGGAGAGGGAAACAGTTGTGTATATTAAAAATAATGAAAATATATTATATATATTTTTTACAGTTTATAGGTCATTAATTAACAAAAACACTTCAGGGGTTAATAAAACTGTCCTTATTTTCAATTCTGCAGCACACGGTTGCCATGATCAATTAATGAAAATGTACAACGGGTAAAAAAACAACATAATATTTGCATTCGTATGCTGTTTAAAGATTGGTTTGAAAATCGTTGCTCCAGGACGAATACCTGAAGAAGTGTATAGTACTAGGCTCAACATTTCCAATGCCTACCAATAACATTCCTGTTGTGATTATTATTTATTTTGGATAATATAGAAACTGGTATTCAATTAAAGAATTCCAGTGTCAATCAAGATGAGTTACATATCGAATAATAACAAGTCGAAACGGCCTGAAAACTATAACTAAACAAATAAAATTATTAAAAGAATGCAAAACCAATAATAAGATTTAAATGATAATCCAATTTTATTATACTTTCTACTATATAAAAAAGAAAAAAACAAAACAAATTTAGAATTGACTGAATTTATTGCAGCTCCAAACCTTTTTTTAAATTCCACATTTTCTAATATAAGAATGTTATTTATTCTCTGGTGTTCGGTACGGAGCCGGTGATGCGTTCTCCGTTGTTTTTTGTTTTTGCGAATGTGGTTACAGCGGAGCTAGATAACAGTGTTCCTAAAAAATAAAATATTCAAATTGGTTTCTTTAAAAGCTACCTGACGATAGTATCACCATCGTTACATCTAATAAAATCGATAAACTTTATAAAGAATTTAATGATTCTCATTAAGGCTTCAATTTACTATACAAAAAAAATAATGCTATTAATATTTTAAACATTAGGAACAAAAAAACCAAATTTGTTTACAAACAATATTTGAACTCAGAGATATATTAATATTATAATTCAAACATGTTACAATTTCAAGTTAGTATTATTAAAGGCTTGATCAATAGAGCAGTAAGTCTCTCTGACCCCCATTTCAGACGGGCTAACATTGTCAAAGTCAGAAATGCATTATAGGAGAATATTTATCCGGATTTTTTATTAATAAATACATTAGAAAAGGAGTTTACCACATTTATAATAAACAACAAAAGGAGAAGCAAGATTTAGACTACCAATATTATATTATTCTTCGTTTTTTTGCAATTTATCTCTTAAAATTATTTTTAATAAAGCTAACCTTAATGTTGCATACTGTCCTTCAAAATGTATATACAAAATTAAAAACTACAAAATCTAAAACCTTCAGAATCCCACTTGGTCTAGAAAATTGATTGTAAAAATTATAATTCAGTGTACATATGACAAAAAAGCAATCTTTATCTAATAGGATTATAAATCATAAAAATTCTGTTAGAAATAAGAAAGTATAGCAATATGTAGACATGACTTTCACAATGTTAATACTGTAGAAAAGAAGATCCAATACTGTAATAGGAGTTTTTAGAATTCGGTTCACATACAAAAGATGTTAATTTTATCAGTTTTGAACCGACATCCCTAGTCTTTAGTTATTTATGATAGAAGTACGTAAAACTAATATACTGCTACGGTACCCCTATGTGCTACTATTTTATTCCAAATAATTTAGATAAATTTTTTTATGATTAATTTATGCAAAGATATTCCCTGTTTGTTAATGAATGATTATATCGTCTATTCATTTTACTAGCTCCGGTAGAACATTCAACTCTTAAATCAGGTTAGGTGCAAGCTTCATAAAATATAACTAATTGTTTGCAATTGTAATATTTGTTATTGCTTTGATTGTTATTGAGTATTAAAATAATTATACTTCAATTACTTGGTAATATTTGAATTATGTCAAATGACACCTCTGGAAACTGTCAATGTCAAATTATAAACTTCAAAAGTAAGCAAAATGCCACTTTTTACAGTTGATATTGTCTTTACATAATGATAAATGGTATGTACTTCTTGTCAATATCTTATGCGCTCACTTTTATGAGATTTTAATGTTTATTTACATATACCTGATACAACTTCTGCTTAATTGTGTTTTCAATCTGCCTCAGTCCAGTTAGGCACTAGTGGGCTACTCACCACTGTTCTCCGGAATGGCCAGGTAAGTAACATTCCTCAGAAGACATTTTCAAAGAACTGAATCAATTTAAGATAGATATCGCTGCAATATCTGAAACGAAAAAAAAGTAAATTGTTTTGAACAAATGGGGAACTATACCGGGCGACAATGAGAAGAGGACCATGCTTACATCTTCTTTATTTATTAATCGATTTAAATAAAATTTTGTATGAAGATACTAGAGATAATTTCTGATTGACCGATAAATATAGTCACAAAAATAAAATAAATGAGCATATAAAAAAAGCTGTACATCGAGCTGCCGCTGAAGCTTTCAGAGAAGAAGTAAAACCAAATAGAAACAAAATTCTGGTGGAAGGAAGATTTAGAAAATTTAAGGAAAGTAAGACAGAAACTAAAGCAGAAATCGCTAAAAAGTAATCAAATAGATGACCATATCGAGTACAAACGTGCCAGGGCAAAGTTCAAGAAAAAGGTCATAGAAGAGAAAAAAACAACAATGGAAAAGGAAATGTCAAGAATAGGAAAACTATATTGGAGGAAGGAGAGAGACAAAGTCGCGGATTCATAAAAAACCAATAATAAGATAAACATCGAAATAACTACGAAATAAAATATTTCGTGGGTAAGCTTCACGTAGAAGAAAGAGTAGAAATAAGCAATAACAATGGTATGCTTAAATCGGCTAGAAAAACGATTAGCTACAGCAAGAGAAACCCATCTTGTATTTGTGGATCTAACAAAAGCGTACGATAACATACTAAACCTGTTTAAAGTATTAGACGAATCTCCTATCAACGCAATATAATAAAAGCAATTAAAGAGTTGTATAGAGACACAGATGCCAAAATAAAAGTTGGAAGAAAGATAACCGCTGACTTCAAAGCTACCAAAGGTCTGCGAAAAGGCTGCTGCATGTCCCCAATTCTTTTCTATATATATCTTGATACTGCCTTAAGACAATAAAGAAGGAAATGTGGTGGAATGGGTATTCCAATGAGAAATATAACATTGATTACGTTACATTACGCCGACGACCAAGGGGTAGTTGCTCAAGACTTCGAAGACATTGAGTACATGATTAGAAAACTTTCAGAAGAATACTCAAAATGGGGACTAACAATAAACCTTTAAAAGTCCGGCTATATGTCACTATATGTTAAGGATGACCTACACCTGAATACTGAAGACTAGCTCTCCCTCCTGCCACAAAACAGCAACTCCACCGCAGTTTGTATCAAGATCACTCTGTAGATTCCACAGCACCAACCTTTGAGATCGATTAATTACTCCAATACAGTTCAGCTCCTAACACATCCATTGTTTATTGGAACAAAGATTATTCTGCTGCTCGTAGCTGTTCACCTTCTTCCAATTCCATTACGTTTAATTCATACTCCAGTAGTCACTTTATAACTTTTCAATATTATAGTTTGTTTGTATTTCTTATTTTGAAGTCATTTATTTATCCATTTATCCATTTATCCAATTTACCCTTTTAGAGCATTTTAAATCAGAAAATCCATTTTAAAAAGGGTTTATTTTAATTTTTACTTATTAATTTTTGCATGTACATTCTTCTAAATGAAATTTTGTTATTTCTCTCTTCATTAAAATTCATCATAGTAATCTCTAGTCATACATTTTTAAAAACTAAGACTCCAGTATTATTTATATGGCAAATTATTTAAATGATTTTGACAGATCATGTGATTGTTTAAATATTTATTTAGCATAGGGCTTTCAAATTTACTCAAACTATCTTATAGTTTGTTCTAATTTTTATCTAATATCAATTATGACTTCTACTCCGATACTACCAAATCACATCTTTATTATTCCAAATATCATATATTGAGTCCTTTTTCTAAGAATATTAATTGCTTCACCGGATTTGAATTAAATCAGTATTTTATTAAATAAATTTTAAATAGCTATCCTGCTCTTTTTATATTAAATTCATTGTGAAATATAATGTTTTAACATTTAGGTACTCTATCATTACATAATTAATCTTGAGGTATTATTTTTTTATAAAATATATATTAATCTTGAGGTATGATATCGTGGTAATACACATATGAACGGTAATTTACTTAGTGGATTTAGATGTTTAGGGATTTCCAGTGATTTTAATACTTCTTCTTAGGTTATTGTTACAGTTTCCTATTCACGTAACTACCTAATAGGTACTATACCAGGTGTCCCAAAAGTCTGGAATAAATTCAGTATTTCCTAAAATATACGTTTCCAGCTAAAATCCACGAACACGTCGATTTTTATTTTTATTTGAGCATTTTTTGAAATAAAATGCATACATACAGGGTGTCTCGTGTATGAGGTATGGCGTTATCGATGTTCTTTTAATGGAAACCCTCTTTTTTATTACGGAATCTGAAAGAACGCACCTTTTTACTTACGTTAAGCTGATTTGATCAGATGATCAAAAATTAAGAAAAAATGTAAAAATTGCAAAATACTAAGTTTAGTAATTTCTAAAACAACTAAATTAAATGTACAAATTGTGCACCGTTGTCTGCCTGACAGTAACTAAGACGACCGATATGGTTTTTGTTGATTGCTGTCATTGATAAAAGCGTAAAATAATACTTCTTAAAATCACCCTGTATGTATGCATTTGATTTTAAAAAATGCTCAAATAAAATAAAACTTGACGTGTTCGAGGATTTTAGCCGGAAACGTACATTTTAGGAAATACTGAATGTACTACAACTTTTGGGACACACGGTATAATGGCAATTGTGCTTGCCGAAATGTAGAAATTTGGGATTAACGTCAGTCATTATTCGTTATGTGATTTAAACTTATAAACTCAAGAAAAATGTCTTTTTGTTGTAAGCAATAAGTCCAGGATATTTATTAACATTAAAAATAATTATACATTGGAACAACTGTAAACTCAATTTATATATCTGTAGATAAAACATATAAAAGGCAGACATTTGGATATGTCGAGTTTATATATTCCTTGAAGGATTGTATTTATTTTGTTACAACTACGTGAAATAGTCCAGTCAAGTGGTGCTCAAAAAGGGCGAATAGGAAAAAGGTTTGGTGGAGTTTTGATATTTGGTCCCTATATGTTTTCTGGTTCGCTGTACACAAATATCAGATTTTTCAACAAGAATTTTGACCGCAAACACGTTTTTTAAGCGAGAACGGTGTAAAACACGATGTTTGATTTTTGATTTTTTTCTAACATTACTCAAAAACTATCCAATTTCGTAAATGTGGAACCTATATGAAATGAAACAAGATAACATTTTCTACATTTTGTGTAGGTGAATTTTTTTTTCTTCGATCAATCCTTCAGCCGCGAGGGGTCTAGGACATCTCGGCGCCGCCACTACGGCGCCGCCATCTCAGCGCGGGGCCAACTCTGCGCCGGAACAACTCGGCGCAGAGCCATCTCGGCGCCAGCCAACTCGGCGCTAGGCCATCTCGGCGCCGAATTCAAATTCGCAAACCACAGTAACTACGTAAGAAAATTATTATAGGTAAACAAATAATAAATAAAGTGATCGCCAAAAAGCTGGCATCAAATGAAAAAAAAAGTATTTAGAATTTCTTGGAAAATCAAACACTGACGACCAGAGTTGGTTGCAAATGGGCCCAACAAAAGTTGTCACGTGACTTCCGTTATGAGTAAAATATAATTTTTTTTTAAATAATTACGAAACATGTATTTAATAGTCAAGGTAGAAACACATTTTACGAAAAAAAGTTTTCTGACCTTGAGATTGTTCAGTCAGCTAAAACTAACACACTAAAAATCTCATGGAAATCTTGCTTAATTTCCGAAAAATAGCACTTTTTGGATTTACACAATTTCGACAAACGCCATTTTCTAACTAAATAAAGTGCCTTTTATGTAACTAATATTTCTTTTTATTATGAAATAAAAAACTATGTTAAAAATATTTGTTTTTCCAAAGCAGTCTTTGTTAAAAGTAACATTTTTTGATATGGGACCTAAACATATAAGAAAATGTGAGAGATCAAAGTTGGCCGAAGATTTTGAAATTTGGTATAGGAGCCTAGATGTTGATTCTAAACAACTTTTCTTAATAACTTTTTGTCGTATTTGCTACATAAAAGGCACGCTACTCTACAGTAATAGTAGTTTGCATACTAAGGCCCTGAAGTTTAACTTTGGCAAATAAGCCACATGAGGGATAAAAAGGAACTTCAGTGCCGAGGTGTACACTATGTTTTATTTGAAATCGAGAAATTGTGAAATTACAACATTTTAACCAACTTCTGTAGGTTATGTTGACGTCGGTTGACGTTTATCTGTCGCCTCGCCACCTACAAAAACAATGGATTACTATAATGCCAATTTCTCGTACTTTAATGACGATTTCGAGGTACTTTAATGCCGATTTCAAATAAAATAGGTTTTCTTAAAACTTCCAAGGCATACTTGATTTTTCAAAACTGAAATGCTGTTAGTAATTCGCCTTTAACCAAGCAGGGCTGCACCCCAAAAAATTTAAATTTAAATCGAGATTTTTTTACCTGTTACAAGAGTCGTTTCACCTATCCGGGGACACACTGTATACAGGATGTTCGGAAAATACGTGTACAACGAAAAACCACAAGTTCCTTGGCCCAAAATATGATTATTTAACTCAACCTACTTATATACAAAGTTGCTTAGTTTAGCCGCTAGAGGTCTTCAAAAATGATTAGTTTTTCAAGTAAGTCGAAAAATCTTTGATGATTTTATTCATTTTTTGGTCACGCTGTGAAACTGTAACACCCTGTACTTCCTTTATTTTTGATATTTCGGAAAAATGGTAAATGAGAAAAAAGCTAATTTTTTCAGCTTTACATCCTGGTAAAAGGAAAGAATCAACTTAAAAATCACCCTGTATATACAGTGTGTCCCCGGATAGGTGAAACGACTCTTGTAAAAGGTAAAAAAATCTCGATTGAAATTTTAATTTTTTGGGGTTCAGCCCTGCTTGTTTAAAGGCGAATTTCTAACAGCATTTCGTTTTGAAAAATCAAGTATGCCTTAGAAGTTTTCAAAAAACCTATTTTACTGTAGAGTAGCGTGCCTTTTATGTAGCAAATACGACAAAAAGTTATTAAGAAAAGTTGTTTAGAATCAACATCTAGGCTGCTATACCAAATTTCAAAATCCTCGGCCAACTTTGATCTCTTACATTTTCTTTTATGTTTAGGCCCCATATCAAAGAATTTTACTTTTAACAAAGACTGCTATGGAAAAACAAATATATTTTACAAAGTTTTTTATTTCATAATAAAAAAGCTCTGTTAAAAATAAAATTCTTTGATTTGGGAAATAAACATTAAAGAAATATTTGTCACATAAAAGGCACTTTACTTAGTTAGAAAATGGCGTTTTTCGAAATTGTGTAAATGCAAAAAGTGCTATTTTTCGGAAATTAAGCAAGATTTCAATGAGATTTTTTATTGTGCGTTAGTTTTAGCTGACTGGACAATCTCAAAGCTAGAAAACTTTTTTTCGTAAAATGTGTCTCTATCTTGACTAGTAAATGCATGTTTCGTACTTATTAAAAAAAAAATTAAATTTTACTCATGACGGAAGTCACGTGATAATTTTTGTTTGGCCCCTTTGCAACCACCTCTGGTCGTCAGTGTTTGATTTTCCAAGAAATTCGATTTTTTTTTCATTTGTTGCCAGCTTGTTGGTGATCACTTTATTGATTATTTGTTTATAATAATTTTCTTACGTAGTGCACACTGTAGTTTGCGATGGCCTAGCGCCGAGTTGGCTGGCGCCGAGATGGCTCCGCGCCGAGTTGTCCCGGCGCCGAGCTGGCCCCGCGCCGAGATGTCGGCGCAGAAGTGGCGACGCGAGAGTGCCTCGAAATTATAGTCCAGCCAAATGGTAGAAAATAGGGGTAAGTTTTGGAGTTTTGATATTTGGTTGCTATATGTTTTTTGGGTCGCTCTACGCAAATATCAGGTTTTTCAAAATTTCATTTGTGAAGATTCATTTCATACACCATTTTTGATTTACGAAAAATTTATAGTTTTCGAGTTACTTTGAAATAAACTGGGATAATTCCCTTTTTTTGCTTTTAACACCTAGCTTCGCGGCGCTCTCACGGCTGAACAATTGATCAGAGAAAAAACACTCTCATACATAAAATGTAGGAAATTTTATGCTCTTTTATTTCATGTAGGTTCAACAATTACAAGACTAGATCGTTTTTGAGTAATTTTAGAAAAACGTATGGCGACCAAATATCAAAACTCCACCAAAACTTTCCCCTATTTTCTACCATTTGACTGGACTATAACTTCGTGGCGCTCTCGCGGCTCGTCGCGATTCGTCGGAGAAAAAAACCTCAACTACATAAAATGTAGAAAATTTTATCTTCTTTCATTACATATACCTTAAAAGTTTACGAAAAATGGATAGCTTTCGGGTAATTGTAGAAAAACTAAAAAATTATTATTATTACACCGTTTTTGCTTTAAAAAAAATGTTTTCGGTCAAAATTTTTATTGGAAAACCTGATATTCGTGTACAGTAACCCAAAAAACATAGGGACCAAATATCAAAACCCCACCAAAACTTTCCCCTATTTTCTACCATTTGACTGGACTAAAATGAAGTAAGGTGTGTGAGTGATTTCAATATTGATACAGTAGATTGAGATAATACATTTGCTGTACATTTATTTTCTATAAAAGTTATTTTAGGTTAGAAACAAATGACTAACAAACATACAGGTATTACCAAAACTAGTTCCACATTAATCGATCTCATTTTAGTGAACGCTAATGGGTAATTACTAGCTTGGCCGTAATTAGAGTGTTCATGGTCTATCAGGCCATTGTTTATTTTTGTAAATAGCCTGTTAGTGTGATGTTAACACTTCAGCCATATGTATACATCTATACAAACTTTAGAAATTTAATTTTTTTTAAATTTATTGATAATGAACAGATTCGCCTGGAGGCTGTAGAAATCAGGCGTCCGTTACGTTATTTTGCTGGTTCCATCCCTTATGTTAAGCGCAGAACTGAGACAGCAGTTTCCGCTTTAAGACAGCTTAGTCATGCCACTTAACGGGATGATAATTCGTCACTGTGTGAGATGCAGCCTCACATCCCTTAATTATTTATAGGCTTGGACCCACAGCGACGCAGTAAGTGAATCTAACAAGTAAATGCAGACTGGTTTATTACAAAAATAATTGTTCTATATATACAAACAAATTTGCTTAGATCATAGTAATATACAAAGTTCATTTCTAATAACAGGTGCAATGTATTATATTCAGTAGGTTAATTTACTAGTCTTGCAAAACAATACTCAGCGGTTTTGCTTCCGTGATATGATATGGACTCCATGAACTCGAGCGTCTTTTATGCTGAGCTGCGATTGTAGGCATTTAAACCTTGTCACGGCCTTGCGTAATTGTGTACGCGAAGCCATGTAAAAATGCTGAGCGGCGACTGCGAGGTGTTTAAACTTGACTGTGAGTAGGTCGCCGCGCTTGCATAATGCAATATTGCGTTTTTGGTGGCTTTTAACTTTTAGAATGTTTCGTAAAATTTAAATGAATAATTATAAATTTATATCTGGTTAATCTGTTAAAGACAAGATTAAACATATTGCCAATTTTAAGCCACAAAAAAGCAAACCGATAAATTATATTGTTTCTTCGAGATTGAGCGTTTTGAGAGGATATTCTTCTGCCTGGGGTTGTGCGGGTAGTGGCTTCCTTCGTGTTATTCGTTGCTGAATGTAGTAGATAGCTCCTAGTAGGGCAGCGGTTCCCAAAAGGCTGCCTGTGACCCCAATAGACAGGTGAGAATGATGTCGGATGGCTTTCCAGGTGAAGTTTTTTATATGCTCCTGGAAATCTAACTGCGATGCTTGTAGGTCTTCGAAGTGGTCTGACTGAGTTAGTACAGGTTCCTCTGCGATTTCTGAAAATGAGTTTGTTGTGATTGGGTTGGTAATATTGATACTGATAGCCTTGGAGTATCCAGCCAGGATCTTGTATTTTCTGTTGTGCCTTGGGGTTAATGTATTCCTCGCAGTTTGGATGATGCAATCCGATGAAATTTGAATGACACCTGTAGTGTTGACGGTGACTTCTTCCCTGTTTCCACTACAAGTGATTGCTATGCGGGTTGGTTTACTGACTACAAATAGCCAGGTGTTTTCCATGTACAATTGTTTCCAAATAATGGACTGGATGCGATGTCTTCGTAGGAGACATTGACTGGTTTCTACTCGGTGATATATATCGTCAATGATGCAGTTTGGGTTGTTTTCAATTCCTTTAACTACCGTTGGACTGCAAACATAGGTAGTGGGAGAAATTTGTAGCTCTTCTTTGAATTCTTCATCTGTTTCGTGGAAGTACATTTGTAGGTTGTAATCCACAGCGAAGATTCCTTTCGGCACATCGATCATCCAGTAGGATCCATTGCTGATTTGGAGAGGAATTGGTGTCACTTTAATTAAGGAGTATTCCGTTTTTTCCACTATGATGAAATACCCTTGGACGTTGATGTAGATGTCGTCATGCCCAATGTCAACCTTTAGAATTGGCGTTGGTAATATCTCCAAATTTGGTGAAAGTTTACTGGTTGCATTAGCGAGGATCTGTTTAATTTGAGCAGGTGTTATTAGCTCGTACAGATTACCTTGCTGAAAGTGAACGTTTAAGATGTGAATATGGTAGTTGCACAGTTCACTAATTACATTTGTGGCGACTTGGTACACACTGATGATGTGAATATTTAGTCGGTTGGAGTCGGTTGCTTTATACCATTTGTCCATGTTGTTAATGGCCCGGATTCCTTGGTTTAATTTTTCTTGGAAATGTTCCAGCTTCTTGTCGATTCGTTCTTCGGTTTCATTAAACCTGGAAAGTGCTGATAGCAAGAATTTGGATTGTTGACTGTCCATTTTTATTAGTTCCTGTTGATTCTTGTCTAGCCTGTCTATATCTTGATAGACTTCATCGTTGACTCCAAAAATTGATGTTAATACTGTGCCAAGGACTCCTCTTTTTTCTCGTCTTGTTATTATTTCTTCCATACCATCTCTAATCCATTCCATTTGCTTTTTCTGTTCCAGAAGATGATGCACCAGTGTCTTGCATAATGTGTCTTCGGACAGTTCCTTTGCAGAGTCGCAGAGATTGTCGAATTTGTCTACCATGTCTGTGACTGTTTCGAAGTCTTCTTCGATCTTCCCCCTCTCGAACTGGATTTCGATCCGGAATGTTCCTCTCTCAATCTTCCCGTGTCCAATGTGTTCTACATAGTACCCGCTGTCTGGTTTTTGGATATTAAATTCTGCTTTACTTAATGTATTGGTGGTAAGAAGGGTAAAGATGAGTAACAGCAGTTTCCATTTGGACGCGACAGATTTCCTTGGTGCTGGTAATGGAATGATGCTGCCTATGGATCGTTTTAGCTGATGTCCTCCTGATTTCTGGAGCGTCACTACTCGTACTGATCCATCGGCTGCTGGATGAGTTGCAGTGACTCTTGCTAAAGGCCACTTACTAGGATTGATACTATCTTCTTTGATTAACACTAAATCTCCAACTTTAGTGTTCTCCAATGGTTTCTTCCATTTGTTTCGTTGCTGTAGTCCATGAAGGTAGTCCGAGCTCCATGATTTTCAAAAATCTTGCTTGATCTTTTGGATTATCCTCCAACGATTCGATAGATTTGAAGATATTGGAGTGTTGATTGGGTCTGGTGGCGATATGATTTCCCTCCCTATTAGGAAATGGCCTGGCGTCAGAGCAGTTGTGTCCTCAATATCGTTGCCTTGTGGACATAGAGGACGTGAGTTTAGGCAGGCCTCAATTTGGCAGAGAAGAGTTGTTAACTCTTCAAAGGTGAGAGTAGCGTGGCCAATAGTTCTCTTCAGATGATGCTTCATTGATTTTACCCCTGCTTCCCATATCCCTCCGAAGTGAGGGGCTATTGGAGGGATGAAGTGCCATTGGGTACCACCGGTTGCTAAGGTTTCTTGGACAACTGGGCCTTCAATTGTTTGGCGGGTTTCCTTGTCCAACACTTTTCTTGCGCCAACGAAGTTTGTTCCGTTGTCGCTGTATAGGTGTGCACAGCGTCCTCTTCGGGCAGTAAACCTCCTGAAGACTGCTAGGAAGCTGTTGGTTGTCATGTCGCTGACGGCCTCTAGGTGAATTGCCTTGGTTGATAGACAGACAAAAACAGCAATGTACCCTTTGTGCGAAGAATGCACTCTTCCCTTGGATGTTCGGATCTGTATTGGGCCGGCGTAGTCCACTCCGGAATGGAAGAATGGAGGAGTTGAATTCACTCTGGTTGATGGAAGATTTCCCATCAGTTGCTGTGCTGCCTCTGCTTTGTATCGTAGACATCGGAAACACTTCTGGATGCTGGAGCTGACTGCTTTCTTCGCGTTGATGATCCAATATTTTCTTCGGATATATGAGAGAGTGAGTTGGGTGCCACCGTGCAGCGTGCGTAGATGCGCCTCTTGGATTATTAGTTTGGAAATATGACTGGAGTACGGGAGTATGATTGGGTGTTTTTCATTGAAGGACAAGGTGGAATTTTCTAATCTTCCTCCAACACGGATTATTCCATGCTGATCGATGAAGGGATTGAGGTTGGCAAGCTTGTTACTGGAACTCACATATTTGTTCTGCCGGAGTTGAGATCCTGTTGCCCTCAAAATAGGATCACTTCCTTGGATGACCTTAACGAGTAGGAGGATGGTGTCGTCCATTTCCTTCACTGATAGGCATCCTGATTGAGTGGGAAGTCGCTTACACTTGTTGATGAATCTTCGGCAATGTGACATGACTCGTACCATTCTTGTTAGAGAAGAAAAACGATGAACGACTTCGTTCTCGTCTTGATGAATGGTAGTTTGATGCACAGTGTAACTTCTTGCTTCTTCCTCGGTGGTTGCGGTGTCTGGTTGACACGGCCATGAACTCTTGTTAACTAGCCAGCTCGGTCCGTCCCACCATAGGAGATGATTCTTTAGTTTTTCTGGACTAGTGCCTCGGGAGATGACGTCTGCAGGATTCTCTTCGGATTTGACGTGGTTCCAATGTTGAGCCGGAATTAGATTGTTGATTTCGGCTACTCGATTCGCGACGAACGTCTTCCATCGTACCGGGTCTCCTTTTATCCATCCTAATGTAACCATGGAGTCGGTCCAGGCGAAGATAGACACCTTAGGAAGGTCTAATGCTGCAATTACCCTTTGAAGTAGATTGGAAAGGAGTACTGCTGCGCAGAGTTCCAGTCTTGGTAATGTCGTCTTGGCTCGGGCTGGTGCCACCTTGGATTTGGCTATTAATAAGGATACCTTGACTTGGCCGGATGATGTGGTGACTCTGGTATAAATCGCGGCCCCGAAAGCTCTTTTGGAGGCGTCACAGAATCCATGCAGCTCTACTAGAGATTCCCTTTTGATAAACAACCACCTTGGTAAGGTAATTTCTTCCACTGCCTTGAGTTGAGACCTGAGCGTCTCCCATTTGCCTTGGATATTTTCAGACACTGGGTCATCCCATTTGATATTTTCGAGCCATAGTTCTTGGATGAGTAGCTTGGCAGTGATGATGACGGGTGCTAACCATCCCAATGGGTCGAAAATTTTGGCAACTTCGGATAGTATGGTGCGTTTGGTGGATTCCTGTTGCTTAACGTCTACCTTAAAACAGAAAACATCTTCATATGGAGACCAGTGAATGCCCAAGGACTTTTTTACGCCGTCTTCACTTATTTCGAGGTATGTTTGTTCCTTTAACTCTTCTGGGAGTTCTTGAATGATGGCTGACTCATTACTGCACCATTTATGTAGAGTAAAGCCTCCACGCTTTAGTAAGGAAATGAGCTGACCTTGTTGTTGGATCGCTTCTTCCACAGTGTCGGCCCCAGAAAGCACGTCGTCCACGTAGAAATCTTTCTTCACTGCTTCTGAAGCTAATGGAAATGAGACCTTTTCGTCCTGTGCGAGTTGATGCAAGGTTCGAATGGCAAGATAGGGAGCTGATGCGGTTCCATAAGTGACGGTGCACAGCTTATATTCCCTGATTGGCTGTGATTTGTCGAATCTCCATAGGACTCTTTGGTACTCCTGGTCTTGGTTGTTCATTCTGATTTGTCGGTACATTTTTTCAATGTCTGCAGAAAAAACAATCCTGTGTGTCCTCCATCGAAGTAGAATGTCGACCAGTTCTTGCTGAAGTTTAGGTCCAGCGTACATCATCTCATTTAAGGATTTTCCGTGAGAGGCCTTGCTAGAGGCATCGAAAACGACACGAAGCCTGGTTGATGAACTTGCTTCTCGGATGACGCCATGGTGGGGAATGTAATACTTGCCGTTATTCTCATCTTCCCTTGCCACCTTTTCCATATGTCCTAAATCCAAGTATTCTTGCATGAATTTCTTGTATTGGACTGCTAGATCTTGATCTTGTCCTAATTTCTTCTCCAGATGTATGAATCGTGCCAATGCTGAGGGTTTGGACCTTCCCATGTGTACTGGAGTTTGTTTGAATGGAATCCTTACTACGTATCTTCCATCTACGTCTCGCTGGACTGTGTCTGTGAATTTATTTTCACATACCTGATCATCTGGGGAAAGTTTCCTTTGAGGAGAAGCCTCTTCAATGTTCCAGAATTTCTGCAACTGCTCATCCTCTTCAATTTTGGCAACCATGGTGTTGACCTTAAGGCTGGTGGGAGGTCGTCTTCCCATGGTTCCTGATAAGATCCATCCCAATTCGGTATTCTGTCCTAGGATGCCATCTTTGGATTTCTTGATTCCTTCGAGAATTATTTGGGAATATTCTTCAGCGCCTAGAAGTATATCTATGGGGCCAGGTCGGTTGAAGGTTGGATCGGCGATGAAGACATGTTTCCAGGCATCCATTTTTATGTTCGGAATGGGTGATGAAGGCATGGTTTTTGTAAGTTTGGGAAGTACCAGTAAAGTAACAGGTAAGGAAAATTTACTTGGAAATCTTGGCGTAATCAAACCTGTGATTTTCCATTTTGCGACTTTTGTTTCGCTGTTCCCAATTCCGGAGATTTCTGCTCGAACCTTGGTCCTGGGTAACGCTAATAATTCGGCTGCGGCTTCGGTGATGAAGGAACCTTGAGACCCTGGATCTATCAAGACCCTCAAGAGATGAGTCATCCCGGATGCTGCCTTAACTTGAACCGTTGCTGTGGCCAGTAGCACTTGGCTCTTCTTTGCGCCTAGGTTGGCGGCAATGATTGTGGGTTTTGGCTTCTTCTCTGGAGCGTTGGAGGTCTGCATGGCTGCTGCGTGAGAAAACGTCTTCATCTTCGGAGCAGGTATCGGCTTTGATGGCGGCTGTGCCTTGTGAAGCAGAGTATGGTGTGGAAAGCGGCAGATTTTGCAGTTATAATACGAACGACATTGTATATTAGAATCGTGTCGCAAACATCGAAAGCACAATCGGTAGGTTCTTACTACTTCTTGCTTTTCGTGGGTGGAGAGCCTCTGGAATTGACCACAGTTATCGATGTAATGGTCCCCATTGCACATCTTGCAGTTGAGATATCCGGCAGCGTAATTTTTCTGTGGCTTGTCCTGAGTTGGTTTTCGAGCTCCATCAATGGATTCCAAGGATTGGAACCGCATTTGTAAGAAGGCCATTAGAGTTTGGTGATCCTGAACTTCATTTGGGCACTGAAGCGATTGCTCATATAATTTGTTAGTTTCAGGATCCCATTTTCGAGTAATAACTCGGTTAATCCACGGACCCCAGCTGTCGGTGGAAATGCCCAAATTTTTGATTGCTTCCACACATTCCTTAGTGGAGTCATGCAATCTTTTCAACCCTTGGGCTGATTCCTTGGAGAGGACCGGCTGATCGAAGATGGTGTCTAGCAATTTGGTTAGAATAAGGCGATTATTTTGATACCTTTGTTGCAGCAAATTCTAAGCGGTGTTGTAGTTGGCTTGAGTCACTGCGAGATGCTGGATTAGTCGGCTGGGCTCTCCCTTGACATGCGTTTTTAAATACTGCATTTTGATGACATCATCCATGTTTTGGTTGTCATCTACTAATTTGGTGAATAGGTCCTTAAAAGTGGCCCATTCCTCATAATTTCCCTCGTATATGGGGATTTTAACTTGAGGAAGCGAGATGGCTGATGCTTGCTCGTTCCTTGTTGGTGCTTGTAACAAATTAATTAAATTTCGGTACCTGTCTTTCAACGTAGTAAATTCAGGACTGAAGTGCGTCTGGTTTGAATCCATCTCGTTAGACATGACTTCTTCGTCCATCTCGATCACCCGGTCCCATTCTTCCTTTAATTCCCTCTTTGTGATGGCGGGCCTTCCGAGTGCTTGTTCCAGTTCGGCGTCGTCCAAAGATTGCTTAAAATTCTGCATCCGAATCTGCAGTTTTCGGATACGAACCTTTTGCTCGGGATTTACAACTGTTTCCTCTCGCCTCCTAGTTTCAGAGGGGTCGGGATTTTCAGTTGCCTTTAAACAGCTCTGCAAATAACTTTTTGCTTCGCAGTAGATGGCTTTAATTTGTTCGTAATACCCTGTGGTAAAATAATTATGTGTAGGAATACTTAGCTGCACCATTTTGGCGTGATTTTTGGTCACGGCGTTCCAAGTTTCGTCCAGCGTCTTGTTTCGGCTGGCGATGTAAGCTTCTGTTTTTCGGCTGGCAGGGTCCTTTTTGCTGTTGGAAAATACCTGCGTGATCTTCTGGCCGAGTTCTTCTTGGGCGACAGCTAGCTGATTGAATTCCTCCATATTGTTTGCCATTTTCGGGGAACCGGGTGGGTTGGTAGATGTTGTTTTCTTCTCGGGATGTACCTCTTCTTAGTTGTAGACAGATCCGGCTCGAAGGACCATGAACAGATTCGCCTGGAGGCTGTAGAAATCAGGCGTCCGTTACGTTATTTTGCTGGTTCCATCCCTTATGTTAAGCGCAGAACTGAGACAGCAGTTTCCGCTTTAAGACAGCTTAGTCATGCCACTTAACGGGATGATAATTCGTCACTGTGTGAGATGCAGCCTCACATCCCTTAATTATTTATAGGCTTGGACCCACAGCGACGCAGTAAGTGAATCTAACAAGTAAATGCAGACTGGTTTATTACAAAAATAATTGTTCTATATATACAAACAAATTTGCTTAGATCATAGTAATATACAAAGTTCATTTCTAATAACAGGTGCAATGTATTATATTCAGTAGGTTAATTTACTAGTCTTGCAAAACAATACTCAGCGGTTTTGCTTCCGTGATATGATATGGACTCCATGAACTCGAGCGTCTTTTATGCTGAGCTGCGATTGTAGGCATTTAAACCTTGTCACGGCCTTGCGTAATTGTGTACGCGAAGCCGTGTAAAAATGCTGAGCGGCGACTGCGAGGTGTTTAAACTTGACTGTGAGTAGGTCGCCGCGCTTGCATAATGCAATATTGCGTTTTTGGTGGCTTTTAACTTTTAGAATGTTTCGTAAAATTTAAATGAATAATTATAAATTTATATCTGGTTAATCTGTTAAAGACAAGATTAAACAATAACCCTTGGAATATTTCGTGGAATACATTTGCAAAATTAAATTATATAAATGGAAAAGTAAAATCAAAAGCTCAGTTCAGGACGTATAATTTTTAGTTTATAATTTCACTGTGTAAAGCATTTAACCGATTTAAAAGATAAAAATTCAGCTCCTTGGGAATATTATTAGCCATTAGGGAATTACGTAACATTTGCTATTAGACAAGAAAAGAAGGCGCACTTAACTTTTCAATTGCAACGAAATAGAGCAAAAACACTTTTAAATCAACTGAAAAAATTGTGTAGAATGTAGAATTCCCCATAATCTGAGTAATTTTGACAAAATAAATAAAAGATTTATTCAGTCAGCTAAATTTTCCGAGTAATAATAATATTTTCGATTTATACCAAAAATGTTTTAAAAATGTTGTATTAGAATTACTGTGAGTGAAGACGCGGCGTTGAAAATGATGATTGATGGTCAAACTTCTCTGTCCTTATCGTATACTTTATTTGACAAATATAATTAATTGTAAATGCTTGATTCCAACTTTCCTAACGTCTGTAAAATTATTCTATCTATAAATCTTAAGATCTTAAGCCAATTATTGTCGTACATTGTTTATCAAAAGTATGTATGTATTATCTGTAACCTCAATTACCTTGCGGTGTCGAGGCTGGTGCTTTATGCGCTGGCATCTGGCGGTACAATGATCAACTTGCCCCGGATTCGGGATACAGAGTTGGATCGCGCCTTTGGTGCTTGCGCAGCAACCATTGCATGAGGTGTGTATATTGGTGATGTGTTGACCTTGTTACTCTATCTCTTAGGTCTGTGGTTCTGAGTAGAACACAGTTAATTTGGTGTCCAACTGTGAATGGTCTCACCGAGCCCGATTCCAATCGCCAAGGCGGAAAAATTCCGACCCCCGCGGGATTCGAACCGAGGACTTGATTAATGCAAGTTTGGCGCTTACCCAACGGCGCCACACGGCTTCTTTCTTTTATCGAAAGTACTTAAAGAAATTATTTTTTCACAAAGGAAGCTGTATTGTGAAAACAAAATTATTTCTGAGAGTCAATCTGGGTTTAGATCAGGCTTCAGCGTATTTCCTCGCTACTGAATATAACTTTAGTTATAGTGCTTGATTACTCTAATACGTTTGATACAATTAATCATGAACTAGTTACTGCTACTCTGCATTACTTAGAAATTGATGAGAGGGCGCGTGGCCGAGCAAGTATCATGCTCGAGTCTCAGGCGCCGGACCGGTACGATCTCCGGCGACTCTTAGGTTAACACCTGTGGTAGTCGTTAACCCTTAATAAGGCAACTCTTCCTCAGTTTCGACGGGCAAGGCTATCCACCTACCCGGCTTACGAGTAAAGAGGGCTCACACAACCACAACTTTATGGATTTAAACAGGCCACTGGCCTGTAATAAGAGAAGGGAAAAAAAGATTTTGATGTCACTGCAATGGCGTTAGTTAAAAAGTATTTTAGCAATCAAACTCAAACTGTTGCTTTAAACGAATTTAAATATGAATATCCACCAATACAATTTATAAATACCTTAGGGGCCAATTTTGGGTCCACTTTTATATATTATATATCGCTACGATGTTGATGCTACTATAGTTTTTTTGCAATAAGAACTCTTATTTGCATACCATAACACACGTATGTGAGACTCTAATACGATATTCATTTCTCTCAAGTTTCTTTTTTATTACTTTTCAACTCGCGTGGCTTTGTTGCTTATTTAGTCATTACGTTAATTATCTGATGATCAAACAAATCTCATTTACAACTCCAATTAATAAAAGACAACTTTACCGTGAGTTAATGCACTACTCATTTCTGCCAATGCATTTGTTGTTCGTCCTATCCAGATAATGACTATTTAGCTGTATTGCAGTCTAATGTGTACTTCTTACCAATATGGGCAGTTGATCACCCATTGTGTTATCAAAAATAAACTTGATCTTGGGAGCTCTAGAAATAGGACGACCGTCTATACTGCACTGTATAAAACTGCATTTGAACTACAATTAACTGTATTATTCACGTCATGTGGCTAACACAGTCCAACAAGCTACACAAGTATGCAAAAATATCTATTTAAACCAAATTTATACATTTAATTGATACGTAATATTAAAATAACATGGTTATATAGAGGTTAGAAAAAGATGTTCAAAATAAATTTTAAACTTAAAAAAAATTACAGTTTCATGTCAACAAAAAGCAAGCTATAGATTATGCTGGTTTTACAGTTTTCAATGGCTCTCGCGATCAAGTTAATTTTTCATCTCCCTGTATATATAAAGTGCGCGAATACAACACTTTACAAGTATAAGTTACGCGAATATTAAAAACACCTTATCCGACAAAAATGCAATGTAACCAAATGTAATCACACGCTCTCTGTAATATCTAGGATCCCGCGTAGATTGGTTATACTGCAATTTTGCCGGACAGCGTACTTTTACTTTTACTTTCTGAAATTGCTAAAGAAGTTTGCCAAAACGAAATTTACGAGCGAGGGAACTAAGTTGGTTTCTGACGTTATACATTACCTATGCTGCACATCGCGTCACTTTTTAATATGAACGGCCATTGATTAGCCTGCAGAGCTGTAACACAAAGTTTAGCTGTCTTTTGGTGTCTCTGTACGAACTTGGCGGGGCGATTTATGATAGTGCACGTGTTGGTTCTCCGTTGCCCATCCAAATCCCTTAAATTGGTATGTTTCTGTGACGCCTTAATCCACATTACATCAATATTTCCTTTTTTCAGGTTAAACCACATTTCGATGAAGATAAAACTCGTTAATATCGGGATTTGTTGTTACATTGAGAGATATTTCTGGCTAATACAGATGCAATTTTTATATTTTAAGTTTAAATAGCAGGAAATAAAATACGTCTGGCTTTAGAAATTCAAAATACTGTTTTTACTTCCCTCGTCTGAAAGGCATTCATAACACTCTCAAATATTTGATCTATTATTGTACTGAATCAGAACGGAGGTCACCTCGACGAATACCTGCAACTGTTGGGATTTCCTTCGTTAAGCGATTATTTGTTTGTGTATTGCACTGATATTTCTGCACGTAATTAAACTAATTTTCTTTAATTTTACATTTATTTGTTATCAAAATTAGTTTATATATAAACTTGCTTAAATCTTAGCTCTTTTAAATGCCAGCATGAAACTCTTTAAGCAGGTTGGGACATGCACTTATAATTATAATAACTTTTACCGTCCAAACTGAATATGGGTTATATCTAATGTGAGTACGATGCAACTATGACATACTCAAGATGCGATCGCGATGGCAACTTGTGTTATGCACATCATAGCAGTTTGTTCTCAGTCTGGTACAAAATGGTTTCGAGTGATGATGATGATGATGACGTGGTTGTAGCTTACTGATACATACGAAATAAGGACAGAAAACCGAAAATGAGGTCCATGTTCACCCTTATATAAAGTATAATATAACGTGCCATACTTTTATTTTATCGCAGCAACAGAAATCTTTCAACATGAGCAAAATCATGTTACCAAATGTCTAATGAGGACTTTAATGTATTAGTGGAAAAGCTTAAGTGGTCGATTGAAAAACGTGGCATCAATACCATTTTACGCCGCAACTAATCGCTTCGCGATTGGCACTGACAGTCACGAGCAATTATTTTGTGCACATTGCATCGCGATCGCATCACAGTCGCAGCAATGTGCAGTGAAGTACATAAATCCATAAAACAATCGCCACGCGACTATCGCTTATGAGTTTCTTGACAGTTGCGTCGTAACCGCGTCGTCTCAGTGAACGGACGGCCTTACTGTTAAAGTTTTGACTTTTCTCAAATTAAATTGGTTTTACTGCAAATTTTAAATTATCTTATTACATATTAAAATATAAGTCCTCCTCTGTAGCATTCCAAAGTCGAGCTACTAATATATAATAAATCTGAATGATCACAAAACCTGATAATTAGACAACTTAAAGTACTTGGCAGAAATACAGATTGCATAATCTTCATCTAGTTCTTTTTGATTTCAAATAGAAGGCTAACTTGAGAATCCTCAACTCGGGGGTTGGGACACCTACCGAGCGCGTCTCCGGGTGGCGGATAGGAGAACGGCTCAGGTCCTCCGGACTAAGGTTAGTGGTTAGCTAGTAGGGATATCCCGGGCCTAAACTCCTGTGTGATGGAACGAAAGCTGCCACCGCGGACCATCCCCCCTCTTCATTGAGTTGTGGCCGCTCAATGAACTTCACAGGGTTTTAGGTTACCCTCGTGTTTGTGCCGTGCGAGGCGACCCGTGTCGGTTGGATGAAGGGATCCTGGGGATTGAGCTGCCTCTGGGACGGTTTGGTTTCCTGGAGCGCAGTAACACATCTCTTTGGCCCTGATTTCACTTAGACGGGAGGTCGAGACTAACCCACCTCGATCAATCGGCTGTTCCGTCGGGTCAGACCGCCGGAAGGGTGAGCTCTTTGGGGGTGAAGGTGCATGCAGTGGGTCCTTGAGGTCCCTAGGGGTTCCGGTTTCTAATACCCTGGGGCTCGCCTAAAGGTGCCTGCTCGTGTGCAACTCATCTCTGGGAGCTATATCTCCTTAGTATCCTTGGCGTCGAAGTTCGGCGTCCCCTTGTTGGGCTCCGTGGTGGGTGGGGAGCTAGGGAGATGAATTTTTCTTTCAGCATGGACGATAAGAAGTTTGAAGAAACCGTACAGGGCGCGTCTTCGGATATCCCTCAAGCAGGACCGCAACAACAGCAGCAGCAAAATACAGAAGAGGAGCAACAGAGTCTTCCAAAGAGGAAGAGGATCTCTGGTGCCGAACAGAAGCGCAGGAGGAAGGCTCGCTTAACCGCAGATAACTCCGGCGCTACTGCCTCTACCTCCACCCAAAGGCTGGCTCCTGAAGCTAACCCTAAGGTGGCAGGTTCAGGCAAAATGAAGGATAGAAGTGGGAAGGGACGTGGGCCCTCCTCAACCACTACCAAGGGACTGGCTCCCAGAGCTAGCCCCAAGGCGGTTGGTTCCGGTAGGCATACACCCTCCACAAGTAAAAGGATTAGATCGGATGGAAGCACGCCCTCCACCTCTAATCCGAAAAAGAAGGTCAAGCCAGACCAAAAGGTAACCGAAAGGACAGGTGGTTACAAAGAGGCCCTTACGAGGCACCTCCGCGTGGCCATCGTGGATCTAAGGACCCCACTCGGTAAGATCACCCAGATCCAAGCGGACCTAATAAAAGCCCAATTGCTGGTGGCTCTGGACAACCATATGTTCGCCCTAGCTGAAGGCCAAATTGCACCCACTTTTAAGGGCTGGCAGTACTCCGGAGAGATTCTTAGAATCACCTGCGAGGATGACCAGACCCTGAAGTGGCTAACAGAAGCAGTGTCAAACCTGCCCACTTTATGGGAGGGCGCCCATCTCAATGTCGTCCAGGTGGATCGGCTGCCCAGGCTGGCGAAGGCAGCTCTGTGGATTCCAGGGAAACCTGAATCTACGGAGACTGTTACTCGCCGCCTGGCAGTGCAGAACCCCGGGATAGGTGTTCGGGACTGGCCCCTCTTCCACACAGCCGAAAAGGAGGAGCCCGTTGGCAGACTCCTAGTTTTTGGGCTAAACCAAGAGGCTGAAACAGCAGTCAAAAGTAAAGGTAGTAAACTGCACTATCAGTTTACAACTTTAAAATTAAAAATTCAGAGGCCTGGAGATGCACCTCCAGACTCCAACCCCCCAGGGCAGGGTGCGTCTACGGATACCCCTAAACCCCTTGTTGTTGCAGACCAGGGTGCGTCCTCGGATACCCCTCCACCGCCAGTAGGAGAGCCGCTGCTACCGCAGCAGCCATCCGAAGGAGAAGCTTCACAACCCCCCACCCCCATGGATACTCTTGAGGAGGAGAGGGAGCTGATGAGTATGCTTCTAGGGTCCGGGTCGGACACCGAGGTCGAATAATTTATTGTCGACCTCATGTCCACCCAACCTGGACTAAACATTATACAAATTAACCTGCAACACTGTCGAGAGGCTGCTGTTACTCTACGCAGACAGCTCGACAGCCAGCAGGACACTGTTGCATTAATACAAGAGCCTTGGATTGTAAAATCAAAGATCTGTGGATTAATTAACCGCAATGGCACTGTTTTTACAGATAGCACCCATGAGAAACCAAGGACGTGCATCTACTGTCCCAAGCATTTACAAGCCTTTGCTTTGCCACACCTCTGTACGCGTGATATTACGGCGATACAGATGAGCTGTAGTATAAACGAAGGGAAGGAAGATGTAATTTTCGCATCGGTATACCTCCCCAGTGACTCAATTGGCCCTCCACCTAGCGCGGAGTTGATCGAATTGGTGAACTACTGTGAGAGGAACAACAAAAACTTAATTATTGGCTGTGATGCAAATGCTCACCACGTCTCGTGGGGTAGCAGTGGCATTAACACCCGAGGTAGGTTTTTACTTGAGTACCTAATAAGTACAAACTTAGAAATACTGAACCGTGGATGTGAACCAACTTTTGTCACAACGCGTAGCCAGACCGTGATTGATATCACTCTGGCCTCTTCAGATATTTCCAATAATATTGTGGGCTGGCAGGTATCACCTGTTGTGTCTATGTCAGACCACAGATGGCTTTGTTTCAAATTATCTGGAACTATAGCTCAACCAAAACAATATCGAAACCCTAGGCGGACTGACAGACTATCTTACAAGACAGATCTGGAAGCTCATCTGGCGGATTCGGTTTTCCCAGAAAAGATTGATCAGGTAGAGGACTTGCAAATCAGTGTGGATATCCTGCAGAACTCGATCCTACAATCTTACGAATCGTCATGCCCATTGAAGATATCCAAAGCGAGTCGCACAACCTCCTGTTGGTGTCCAAAACTCGATAGGATGAAATCAACATTGGGAAAACTCTTTAACAAAGCAAAAAGAACTAGAATTACTAGTGACTGGGAGGTCTATAAAGACCAAAAACGTTTATACAAAAAAGAAATCCGCCAGAGACAGAGGGACTCTTGGAAAACGTTTTGCAGTTCCATAGAGACCACTGCCTCCGCGGCTCGGCTGAAGAAGATCCTTTCTAAGGATCCAAACCAAGAGCCTGGCTGTCTCAAGCGAGGGGATGGTTCTTTTACAACCAAACCCGAAGAGACAGCGGAAGTGCTAATTCAAACACATTTTCCAGGCTGTATTGTCACCCCTGACAATGTATGGCCAAGACCCAACATTCCACCTCCCTCAGAGGAGGATTGGAATGTGGCAAACCAGGTCGTACGGGGTGACAAGGTAACCTGGGCTATAAACTCCTTTCTCCCCTTCAAGTCGCCAGGAGTGGACGGTATCTTTCCAGCCCTACTACAGTGGGGACTGGACCTGATGCTTGTTCACCTGGTGCGCATCTACCGGGCGTGTATCGCTTTTCGATATATACCGGAGAGCTGGAGAGAAGTGAAGGTAGTTTTTATACCTAAACCAGGGCGTACGGATTATACCCAGGCCAAATCGTATCGTCCCATTAGTCTCACATCCTTCTTACTAAAGACGCTTGAGAGACTTTGCGACAGAGAAATACGGGAAAGGATGCTGGCTTTACACCCATTGCACCTGAACCAACACGCCTATATCTCAGGGAGATCTACTGAATCGGCGCTACATGCTGTAGTGAACCGCATTGAGAGATCGCTAGACAATAAAATGTCCACTCTAGGAGTCTTCATTGATATTGAAGGAGCCTTTGACAAGGCTTCATTTGAGAGCATTAACTCTGCCTTACGCAGGCATGGTGTGGCACCCACTCTCTGTGAGTGGATAAAACGCATGCTTACGATGAGAGCAGTACAATTTAATATAGGAGGAAACTCCATTAGAGGTGTTGTGACGAAGGGCTGTCCGCAAGGGGGGGTTCTGTCTCCACTACTGTGGAATACAGTGGTAGACAGCCTTCTAAGCACACTCAATGATGCTGGATTCTATACTACTGGATATGCGGATGACATCGTCATCCTCATTACTGGCAAGTTCGAGGGCACGCTCTGTAACTTGATGCAGACAGCTCTTCGAATAACAGAAACATGGTGTAATGAACAGTCACTCTCTATCAATCCTTCGAAGACAGAAATGGTACTTTTCACAAAAAAAAGGAAGGTGGAACCTTTACGTAGTCCTCTCCTATTCAACACTTCTCTCAGCTTTTCAGACAATGTCAAATACTTGGGAGTTATTTTTGACAGACAGCTGAATTGGGAGAAACATTTAAAAGTTAAAACTGAAAAAGCATGCATGGCATTCTGGCAGTGTCGCCGCACTTTAGGTAAATCCTGGGGACTCTCTCCCCGAATTACCTTGTGGCTGTATACTGCCGTGATTAGGCCCATGCTATGTTATGGAGCACTTGTCTGGTGGCCCAGGGTCAGACAGGCTACGGCAGCAAGTAAACTAGGACATGTGCAACGTCTTGCCTGTCTTAGTTCTACAGGTGCTATACGCTCAACCCCTACAGCCGCTTTAGAGGTGATCTTATGCCTTCCACCACTTGATCTTTTTGTGGAGGAAGTAGCCGTAAGGGCCGCCTTGAGGCTGCGCTACAAGGGGCTGTGGCACACAGCAGGCAAGGGAGGCAGGCATACCCGCATTCTGAATGAGGCCGTCGACAAGATCCCTCTTCTGGACGCCATGGTGGACTACCTCCCTCTGCAATATGCCTTCAATAGACAATTTAACGTTTATGAAAATGCCGGGTTTACCCAGCATATAGATATATCCATCTTTACTGATGGATCTAAAACAAAGCACGGAACAGGTGCCGGAGTTTTCTCTGACGATCTGAACCTCCGCCAAAGCATACCACTAGGCAAAATGGCCACTGTCTTCCAAGCGGAAGTAATTGGAATAATGCATGGTGCAAAAGCAATTCTTGAAAGGAAAATCGAGAATCAATGTATTGGTATCTTCAGTGACAGTAGAGCCGCTTTACTAGCCCTGGGCAGTTGCACAATTACCTCAGGTGTGGTATTGCAGTGCCGTGAAGCTCTCGAAGATATCTCAAAAAATAATGTTGTTTCTCTTGTATGGGTGAAAGGACATGACGGTAACTACGGCAATGAGGAGGCTGATGAGACTGCGAGACTTTCTTCCGGACAACCTCTCTGGGGGCCAGAACCCGTAATCCCCATATCCCTGACAATATTAAGCTCTATGCTATATCAAGAAACCTTAAACAGCTTCATACGAAGATGGGTTAACATGCAAAGCTGTCGTCAAGCACGGGCTGCTATTACAGCGCCCTCGCCAAAGACAGCCAAATATTGCTTGCAACTGTCCCGAAGGAACCTTCGACTAGTCGTGGGTATCCTATCTGGACACTGCACTCTAAACCAACATATGCACAGGATGAGACTGGTGGACAGCCCAAACTGTCGCGGATGCAACGAGGATGACGAGACAGCAGAACACGTTCTGTGTCACTGTCCAGCTCTCGCAAGAGTCAGAGGATCCATGTTGGGGGACTTCTGGCCCGATATGGCCAGAATTAGCAACATTCCAGTTGCGGTCGTCCTTAAGTACATTCAAAAGATTGGATGGCTTGAGTGATACCCAACTTGGAGAGCTGCTGGGAGGTAGCACAATGGGCCCACCTAATGCGGCCTAAGTGCGTGTGAGGTAACTCACCCTCCATTTTTAATCCAGAATCCAGAATCCAGACCTCGCCTTGAACGTGGCCTCGCCTTGCATGTGGCCTTGGCCTTGAACTCAAGGCCAAGTGGTGGGGGGAGGTTCCAGAACCATCCACTTCCCTCTACTATCCTCTTCTTAGATGTAGCGCAGGCCTTCGACAAGGTGTGGATCGAAGGCCTAAAAAAGAAGCTCCTCGATATCAACGTACCAAGTTATTTGCTAGCAATCGTCTTCTCATTCCTGGAAGATAGAACCTATGCCGTTAAGATCAACTCTTACACATCCTCCAGAAAAGCAATACATGCTGGAGTTCCTCAAGGAAGTATACTTGGGCCTCTACTCTTCAATATCTACACATCAGATATTCCAGCTACCATAGCTTCCATAGCCACATTTGCTGATGACACGGCAATAATCACGCAAAGTACAGACTTACAAGACGCAGTACAACAATTACAACATGCAACAGATACAATTAACAAATGGTTCAAAACCTGGAATATTCAAATAAATCCCTCCAAATGTCAAAGTAAAATCTTCACACTAAGGAAAATAACTACGCCGCTCAACATCACAATTGAAGGAAAATCTATACCCTGGAATCCAACAGATCTAGCCGTAAAATATCTTGGAGTTTATTTGGACACACGTCTCACCTGGAGCTTCCACATAAACCATAAACTATTGCAAGGTAACAACAGATTAAGACTTTTATACCCATTAATAAATCGCAAGTCATCATTGAAACCCGAATGCACTATCTTAATGTACAAAACCCTGCTACGCCCACTAGTTCTATACGCTTGTCCAGTTTGGTGTACTACATCTAAAACGAACATTAACAAACTACAGCGATTTCAAAACAAAGTGTTGCGAATTGCAGTGAACGCGCCGTGGTTCATTCGTAATAATCAACTGCATTATGAACTAGGAGTATCATCTGTGCAAGACTTCATTCGTGAAAGTGCCAAAAAGTTCTTTCAAAACGCGAGTGCATGTAACGGTGTCATCCACTACAATTTGTGCCAACAGAACATACATGCTAGACTGAAACGAAGGTTACCTCAAGATGTTATAGCCTCTGACGAACATAGCAGCTAAACTAAAAACGAGTATTGTAATCAAGACGTTATAAATAGTCTTGTCCCGTTTTTTATTGTTATTCTTTGTCTTTATTAAATATGTCCTGTATAACAATTTCATTGTTGATCTGACAATAACTTGTAAATAAAAAAAAATCACCCTGTATACACGATATTTATGTAACTCATATAGTTTTCGAAATATCTTCTATTCCCCCTTTCCTCTGCCACCATTGTTGCCAAACCCTGTATAAGTACTATCACGGACAAATGTATTTGCCAGTCTGCTTCTTGCAAATGTTTACATAGACAATCCGCTTTACTGAAGAGATTAAGCGGTTGCCAAGCACAGCTTTTAACATTTTTAATTGTTTAACGTAGAACTTGGTAGTACTGTTACAAATCGATAGCCGCTAACTCAAATTATCATACAGTAAATAGCACGACATTTCAGTTGGTGTTGGACAAACGAATGCATTTCAGTTTAGCAAAAAAGTATAAAGGAATAACTCAATGCGTATTTTCGGTATTATTGTAATTTTAATGGAAATAATAATTTCAATTGGCCAATCACTGAACATTATATTAGAATATAACATTTTTTTTTTGTTGTAGTAACGATTCTCTTTCTTTGCAGTGCTTTAAACATATTGGCGTAATTTAAAAAAAAATAACCTTTAACCATAACAATTTCAAACTAGTATTGGGAGACACTCGGAAAGTAAATTACGACATATGTTATGTTATCGAATACTACAAATTTTACTTTGTATCTAATGTACAACGATTTAGATGGTGTATTTTGTCACTGCTGCGTTGCAACAACTAGCCTTAATTAAACATTTAAAAGGCGCAGAACACATTTTACAAAAAAAGTAAGCTTTTGTGCTTTAAAAGATGGTCAAAACAGTATAAGTAAAGCACAAAGAGAAGTATTTGGAATGTGAACTTTCTAACTTACTTAAAGGTATTTAGCGAACATTCTTTAGCCCTCTCATTAGAGAGGATTAAGATTGGAAGTTGATACAACAAGCAGTATTGAGTAATATGGGCTTCAACTCCAATTTTATTATCAACTAGCAGAGAATCCCGTTCTTAACACTATATATTATGTTTTTTTAATCAACAAACACTGAGGTATTTTTCTTATGTGACGTAAGTGAATTTTGTACACCAAGGGTGTGGGTATAATTTTGGCAATTTCGAGTTCATTTGTTTTCCTTTATTAAAATCTCAAAACGTATAAAATGCAATAAATGTAATCTTGCTCCCTTACTTCAACTTTTATACTCTAAGGGGTTGGGAGATAATTTTGTGATTTTGCGATTTATTTCTTTATTTGAATCGTAAAACTTTTAACTGCGGCAAGTTTCGATATGAATACTATAATTTTTGACTTAGGCGGTGTTGGGGGTTACATTTTTGCATGTTTTTCTTCTATTGGGCCAGTAAAGCTTATAATTGTACAAAATATCAAGTAGGTATCTACGTGGCGCCGAGCCGTCTGGAAGTAGCCAGGGTTCTTGATCATACAAACGTACATTCAATTTTATACTCAATTGTTAAGGATATAACTCCTTTATTATTATTATTATTGTAGGTAGAATTTAGAAAAATCTGTCTTACCCCATTTCATTTTGAAATGGATCTACAGCGAAAAAAGTACTAATTTTAACCCCCTACCTTTCTTCATTTTACCCTTTTAAGAGAGAAATTTAAAGAAAACCTTAAACGCATTTCTAAAGGTTTTAAAAATACATCTATATGTCTAAAAGGAATGCTCTCAACTCAGCAAACGTAGTATACAATGGCTTCTATAATTCACCAAGAATGCAGATTCGCATCTTTACGGGTTGATTAGGGAAAATCCTAAAATGCGTTTCTAGGAATTGCATTGAAAATCGTACGACACTCATTAATGACCAATAGAAAAATTAGTTCACAAGCCGTAACCAAGACAATAAAAAAATTTCTTGGAAATTTTTTGTAGTTAGACCAACCTAACTGTGAGGGTTTGTGGCGTTACGATTTTCTTACCGAATCTGCATTCGAGCATTAATTCATATCTGGAAATTATTTTCGTGCATTCCAACAACGTCCTAATTTGCCCTCGCGTCCCGCTCGGGAAAATTAATACGACGTTGTTGAACCGCACTCAAAAAAAATTCCGGAAAGAATTGATGCTCTTATGAGATTATATGTGAAAATATTTGCTAGTAAACACCAAGTCCATATCTCATCGTGCCTAAGAGATATGGAGGAATTCGTAAAATCACATTTTACCACTTTCACCCCTCCTGGGGTCGAATTTCAAAAAATTCCTTCTTAGCGCTACCTGCTGTAAGAAATTGAACCTTTGACTTTCGTTTATATATATATATATATACACTACTCCGAAATTACACTTATCTTTATAAAATGTAAAATTCTGAATAACACAGAGAAGCATTTGGAGACATAACGCCTACTCTAACTTCGCATCGTTTCTCTGCAGGAATTTTAAGGACTTGCTACAATTTTGCCAACTTCGATGAAAATCGGTTAAAATTTATAAACATAACGCTGTGCTACTCTAGAGTCCCTTTATGTAGTAAGATAAGAGTTGGGACATGTGGATCCAAAGTCAAATACCACTTGATTCTTCATCGAAGTTTTTTTCGCTTGTTAACCTTCAGTTTTGTTTGATTTGACAAATAATCCTTGCGTGACAAGATGCGTGTCAATAAATTCTTCGATTTGACATTGTCATTATTTTTAAACATTTACTATTTACTAATGAAAACATATTACGTATTAGGTATGAAGAAACTTTAATTGCTTCCAACTCTTGTAATTCCAGCTAACATAAACACTAAATCATGACTAGCAATCACAGTATGATTCGCCAGAGTAATCCGACCAACAAATTTATCAGAAAACACGCAGCATATCTGTGCCCTTTTTGTAATTCATTTTGTCCAGGATAATTATAGGTACATACTTTCTTAGTGAATCATATAATTTCCAAAATGTAAATACATCCTGTAAAATTCCACTTTCAAGTTTTAAACAATCCAGTTTTCTATTTAATGTTCAAACGGAAGGATATAGTAAATGCAACTTTAATAGGCTATTATAACCACTGGTTCCAAAGGTAAATTTAAGATGTAATGCGGCCCTAGCAGTTTCATTGAACGATGGAATGAAGCAATTGGTTTTGCGATGAATAGCATTAATTTGACCAGGATTGAAAATATTTTCTAAATTTTAAATTTTGTGGTTTCTTTCTCTTGTCAGTTCATTGCTCAAAATCTTCTTATTATGGTTTAAAATACTAATCGGCAAACATTTAGCATAGTTGAAACTTGATTTTAATACGTTTCTATAATCTTTTCAAGCTCATAGATATTCTTGCCACTGACATTTTGTTAACCATTGATCTCCTGTGAAATGCTGATTATACAAGAGAAATCTATCCATATTTAAGTATTTCTTGCTACACTATGTCTTTCAGCGTTGAGTTTTTGAGAAACTTGTGAAAATAAAATGCCTGACTTGTATTATTACAATTAAGTGCTGAGCAGCCTGTCATAGTGACAGCAAATAAACTTAGATATTTCGTTATTCAGTTTGAAAACGAGTTGTCAAATTGTATAAAAACATATACTCCATGAGACTGGTTCCAACCAATGAAAAACGGGCATCGCACATGTCCCAACTCTTATTTTAATATTATACAGGGACTCCATGCTACTCCAGAGCCAGTATATATAGGAGAGTACCGCCATTCTTTGACCCGTGAAAATGCCGCCACCGCCACCATGTTTATTCCCATTAGCAATAACTGATTGAGTTATGTCTAAAATTTTACTTGAAATTGGCAAGACTGTAAGTCTATATCAAATTCGAAGTTAGCAAGTTATGTTTTGCGTAGGTTTGTGTCAAAACTGCATGTAGAATAGATCTAGATGCGATTTAGAAGTAGTCGACACGTTTTTGATTGTTTGTAACTGTTGACATTCAACTGACATTAAACTTGTGAAAGTTAGCAAAAACACGTAGTTCGTGTTCAATTTGTAAAATAAGTGGAGAAATTTGAGGTTTTTTTGCACAAAATTTTGTTAATCATGTAATTTTTCAATTTTCTTTTTCCCTTGATCTATTTTCAATAATTTCGTTTTAGCATGACTGGTTGCTCTGTCCACAGTTACAAGAACCGTTCTGAAAATGGTGTCTATTTAGATAGTGTTCCAAAGGATGGTTTGAGGAACAGAATTTGGCTAAACAAGATCAGCAAGGAAAACTGTAGTTACAAAAGACTTAAGAATTTGTGAAAAGCATTTCGGCAATGATAAGTGGGAGTTTAGCGAAAATGGAATAATAATATGAAAAAAACAGCTATACCAACAATCATCATGTTGGGTGAAATTACAATTCATGAAGCTAACAATAAAATTTTGCCTCAATGTGATTTTGATTACAAAAAAATGTATGAAATCTGGTAGTACATCACATTAAATTGCGATGAAATAACAGAAAATTAAGTCGACTCCTTTGCGAGACAAATATCTATAATATAATTTTCCTTAATGTGTGTTTGTCTGTGTGTCTGTGGCACAAAATAAAATCTCACGTTCCGGCTTCACAGATGTTTATATTTGTTTAGGTTTTGTTTTTCTTATCTTAGCGCTCGGATCGGAGCTTGACCTTTCGCGTATCCTATTTCACGTTCGCGCCGATTCAAGATTCGCAGCGCGTAGCGCGCGGTTTGCTTGTAAAGAATAATTGTTTTAAACACAAATTAAAGAAGACTTTTACCAATGATCAAATTCAAACATTAATATCAAAAATAATATAATAAATGCTCCAATGAAACCTTAGCAAGGTCATTAACGCTGAGATTTTCATGTGGACAAAGTGGGTATAATAATTTTAGGAAAACAGGACTTCCATTTCCATCTATTCGGACATTAAATTTCCATTTGCAGTATTTAAATTTTCAACCTGGCAATTTAACAGATGTCTTTACTTTTTAAAGATTAAAATTGCAAACTATAACTCAATTATTTACGAAAAAGACCGTATGCTTACTTTATATGAAATGGAAATAAGAAAAAGTATGGACTTTTGTGTGGCCACGAATTCTTTTACGGGAGGTGTCCCATTGCCAAATCAGGACAATCGTTTAGCTTCTAAAGCTTTAGTTTTCGTGTTAGGTTAATAAAATATTAGAACAATCTTAGGTTTTTAATATTCACTGTTTTATTATTTGTAGGTGGTATCACAACTAGATGGAAGCAAATGGTGGCTTACTATTTTACGTCAGAAAGCACTAACAGCTCAATAGTCGCGGATATTCTAATTAAAATCGTAGAACATGCTACAAACATAGGTTTAAATATTGTTTCGGTAACATAAGACATGGGCGTTTGCAATCAGGGCAACTGGAGAAATTTAGGAATTATTGCCGGAAAATGTTGTAAAATAGTCAGTTTCATTCCCAATCCGTTCAAAGAAGAACAAAACATATATTTTTTAGCAGATGCTCCACATGTTTGTCTCTATTATCTATTATTTGCATTTTCTAATACGTACATAACACATGCAGTTTCGTTAATTACTCATTTACATTTCATGTTTTTATCATTTCATTTCTTCAACGTATTAAGTAGCATATTATAATTAATGTAAGTGTTCCAACAAAAGTCGTAACTGTAGTTTAAATTTGAATAAACAATATAAAATGCGTAATAGTTTATTGTATATGACTTAAATTGTATAAATTTTGGTTATGTTGTATCAATACATTTCATAAAAGGAGAACTATAATTAATAAATGTGCAACTACACAATAACAGAGTAACGTAGTTAACTATGGCATTTCCAACAAACTTCATTTTTTTGGATCCCCAAATGTCATCGTTTGCCTTACTCTTATCTTATATAGATACTCTATGGTCTATGCTACTCTAGAGTACCTGACTAATACAGGTACTCTATGCTACTCTTCGCTCAAGCGACATCTATCAGAAAGTTTTGCAAAGACCAGACTGGCAAATACATTTGACCCTGATAGTACAAACAGAAAGAAGCGATAATGCAGTAATGCATTCTCTCAAAATATTCTAGATTTCATCTAAAAATTCAGAAAGAAGTGTATTTACTAGTTATTACGGGAGTGTAATTTTTCTTTAGATATAATGCTGTACTTTGTGGGCAGACAATAACTTGTTGGTACGGGATTAAATATTTTCAGTACCTACCAATATTATAGTATTTACCATTACTAGCTTGGTAATAGGGTTTTTACTGGAAAATAAAACGATAAGACTGGCGAGCCGCAGGCGAGCTAGTCATCTTCTTGAGCTAGTAAAACCTGTTAACTTGCGTGTATTGTTGAATATTTTATTTGTTCCTCACTTGCAAATAACTAGAAATCTACCATACATTCAAAATGTCAAACTGACAAGCAACTAAATTCATCAATATGACACATACTAAGGAAGACAACTCTGGCCTTGCACGCTATCATTTATCTATGAGCACGCTTGTAAAACTGACAGTTAACTTTTAAAGATTTTATTTGTTCCTCACTTGTAAACATCAATTTATCAAGTCACTGTATTCACCTTGAAAATGTTTCTTAACTGGCTAGCCAGTAAATTTTTTACTGGATAGCCAGTTATATTTTACAAGCGTGCTCATAGATAAATGATAGCGTGCAAAGCCAAAGTTGTCTTCCTTAGTATGTGTCATATTGATTAATTTAGTTGCTTGTCAGTTTGACATTTTGAATAAATGGTGAATTTCTAGTTATTTACAAGTGAGGAACAAATAAAACATTCAACAATACACGCCAGGTAACCATTTTTACTGGCTCAAGGATATGACAGGCTCGCCTAACGGCTCGCCAGTCATCCCAATCCTATCGCCAGTAAAACCTGTTTTACCTGGCTTGTAATGTTAAATACTATTACAAGTTAGTAACTTGTTAAAATAAACTTTCTTGATTAATACAGTGACTTGATAAATTGATGTTTACAAGTGAGGAACAAATAATAGTTCTTTACGTCGCAAGCTTAAAACGATAAAGAAGCTGACCTGCGGTTAATTAATTAAAATAATCAATAGCAGTAAAAATCGCAGATCAACCCCCTTAAAGTTCGTACTAAAAATCTTCACTTACCGCGATGGCCGAGCTAACTCAAATTCGGTGATATGGTCGTGGGTTCAAACCACCAGTTGTGTACCCTGCAAAGTCTTCAAAAGAAAGAATATGGGCGCCAGAAATCAGATGATTTCGAATAATTTAAATAAACTACAAATGACTAGCATTTATTTAATAACTACTGAATAATCTGTAGTATAGTAATTCAATAATAAATAATCAAAACAATTTGATCATAAATAATGTCATAGTAGAGCTGTGCAAGTTAAATGAAGGTTGCGACACGCACCAAGAATCCCCTTTTGGGTTATTCAATTAATTGTAACCACAAATAAATCGAGTGGTATGCATACCGCTGTCATTTAAAAAAAACCTTTCTATTCAGGCTATTGAAAGCAAAAAGAGTGAATGCTCCTTTTATAAAGGTTTGATTACACATATAAATTGTAGCTTTCAACGTTAAATGTAATTAAGTATACGCATTTAAACTTCAAATATTAAAACTGATTGAACGTATGCGTCTAAATTTTACATGTTAGTAAGAACGGAAAGTATAAATTTAATCTTTAAATGCTGATATTTATGGAATGTACGAATTTAGATTTCAAGAATTGAAGATAATGTAATATAATATTAATCCCGGAATAACCAGTCCGTGTAACTGTCCACAATTAACCGAAATCACTAACCTTCGGAGCCCAATAATTCTTAGGGACCGCGCTGTCAAAGGGTCGCTACTACAGGTTATTCAGCTGAATCAACGCCTAACGTGATGCAACGGCTTGCCAGGGGAAGCTGACAAAAAGGTCGAACCTTTTGCTCCTGGCAGCATCGACGCTGAAGGCAGAAAATGTTCTTTAATGGGACAGGACGCTAGCCTCCAGGTCCAAAATTATCGGATAGGAGCTGATTTTAAAACCATCGAGAGAAACTGTCGGTTAAGAGCTGATTATAGTCAGAACTTCAAAATTAATCGTCGTGGCGTAATAAAGAACGAACACGAACGGGACCTTTTAGAAGCAAGTTACTTCGTCGAAGTGCAGGGAAAGAATCCTCGCGTATTCGGCCAACTAACAAAGACAGCTGAACGATGCGACCTCGCGATAAGCCAGCTAATGTTTTTGGGCTTTCCAGAATCGGTACGAAATGAGCGCACTGGTAAATTGAAATATTTCGAAACACAATTGATTATTATGCGAAGACAATATACAGGCTGGTACTGAAATAATTGGTATGTGGAGAAAACATTCGAGCGAAGCCGAAAAATGGTTTCAAGGCTAATTGCAAGCGAGCGTTTTATTTCCTCTTGGGGAACATCCTATAAATTAATATTAGTGATTAATGAAAGATGTGATTATTAGAAAACAAGGTGCTTGTAAAGTCGCGACGGCAGCATTTTACAGGCACCTGGCCTGTAAATACTCTTTTACCGGTCAGTTCAGACGACAGTAACACTTTACAGGCTGACTCGGTAAAAGAGTCTTTACAGGCCAGGTGCCTGTAAAGACTCTTTTACCGAGTCAGTTCAGACGACAGTAATGACCGTTTAACAAGTCGAAAGGAAATAAAATTATTATTAAGTATGTTAACAAAATGTATTCGAACGTTGTAGGCTGTAGGGTAAGTAAATTCAGGATGATGCTGTCACTGTCTGAGTTAAAGATGAGCGAAGGGTTGCCTAACATTTGCTTTGCCTATATAGTATTATTTTTTTCAATTGAGGTGTTATATTAGGTGATTTTATGCAAGTTTAGATAAGATGGGGTTAGATTCAGTTCCGATGGGTTAGATTAGGTAAAACTAAAATAGATGAGGCAATGACAGGTTAGACATATGAGGACTGGTTCAAAAGAAATTATATTCTAACTAAAATTGGCAAGGTTTTACTTTAATTTTTGAAAAAAAAAATTAAAATATTTTAAAATTTGAAACATTTATTAACATTTTAAATAGGGTCGGTCATTCTGCCCGACCCTGTACTATTTCGTACTTGCTAATAGAAAGTCCGCTTTTTTATAACATTTGGAGGCATTTGGAAAATGTTATATTTCTTTCATGTAAAGATCGTTACTATGAAAATGCTGCTGTAAACACTTTATGTGCTTCGTTTCAACTGGAGGCGGAGAAAGTAAAACACTTTCTGTTCATCCTTAAAAACACTTTGTCAAACTGACAGGGCAGCTTTGAGGTTAACTTTATCTCGAGACAGGGATGAAACTTTCCACCGAGGTATGTATACTATTTTATTCGCAATCATCTAATTTTAAAAATAACTACAATTGAATTCTGAATAATAGATATCTTGATGTTCCAAATAATTTTGTTATCATGAAAACAACCCACTCAATATTTTTGTTACCATGAAAACAACCCAGTCTTCGGGGTATGTAATAATTTTCCGGCTAGATTCAGTAATCATCTAGTTCCCAGCTGTTAACATGTCATGAAATTGAAACATTACAATATGATTGCGAAGAAACTTATTTAATTCGTAGAAAAAATCATGTGTCTAATGCACATAGAAAGTTATTTGTCTTCCTACTGTCAGGTTGCAAATAATCGCTTGGTGCAGCAAATTCAACTTTCTATGCTCTATTATACAAATAACTATTGATTTATCTTCGAATAAGAGCCAAAATATAAATTATTTTGTTATTCTGCGTAGGCTTATTGCAGTGGTTTTATTTGAATTTCTGTCATTTAAAGATGCTCAAGTAAAGGTCTATTATACAACCTGATGCCTAAGACACATATTAGGAATACGATGGCCAGACAAAATTACAAACCAGGAACTGTGGAAGCGAACGCAGCAAGAAAGTATAAATGTCGAGGTACGAAGACGCAAATATGGATGGATAGGCCACATACTAAGGAAGACCACGAGAGAACCCCCAGGGGAAAAGGAAACAAGGACGACCGAGGAAAACATGGAGGCGCACAGTAGAAGAAGAGACGAACATGACAATAGGACAAATGAGAAAGATTGCAATTAACAGGGGGCAGTGGAAGAATTTTGTCAACACCCTATGTCCCTGAAGAGAATAACGGGATTAAGTAAGTAAATAATACAACCTGTAGTTTTAAATACAATGGAAAATATTCTGTTTTAATATTAAAGTCTACAGTTCAGCTTGAAGACAAATTCTTTAGGTGATATCAGCAGTAATAATAATAGTTATGTATGCAACATTATATTCTGTACAATAAAGAACAGTTACAAAAATATAGAGGTATTTTATTACCCTTGGGGTACAAAGCAGCAGTCGTGGATAGCTGTATATGATATGTTTACATACTACTACTTAGGTATGCTCTATGATTTGCCAACATACAAACATATAAAAATATATAAGACTTGCCACTATAAATGCACTATTAGTTAATTGTTGGTTTTGGAAAACTTACAGTTACGGTTTCCATCAAATTCTTTTCTGAGAATAAGTGGAATAATTACCTATTCTAAAACATCCCTAAGATTAAACTAATAAAAATCCTTAAGACTAGTTCTTACAGATTTACTTTTTCAACATCTAAAGTCTCTATTTAGATGATGTTATTTAAAAACAGTTTGGAGCAGTAGTTCTTCTAGTCAACTTTTCTCAATCTAGTCAACACATTACTTTGTAATGACGATGGTTATCTGTAAGTAAGGGTGCATATTGGGAAATCAGTTACTTGTAGTAATAAATATAAACTTGTCCTGTTGATAATGTATAAAAAAGAATTATCCAGAATTGTATTAGCTTAATGCCAGATCAATTGTTTCATCAAGCAAGAGACAGAGAAACGTTTACCACAGTTATAAATGGCAGACCTGCACCCTTTGGAGACTTGACTCAAAAGAAGAGCATTCAATTTACTGTTTTTAAATTTAATGTTTGATCTATTGTGCTTTTTATTAAACTGTGACGCAATGGAAAATTATCTATTAGTATTAAGAGCTTTCTATACTTAGTTTACAGACAAACCATTCGGAAAACATATGAATTAGCTTAAAGAAATTGACTAGTAGCACCCCTACAAACTTAACAATTTCTTCATATAGAAAACATAATCTAAAGTACTTAACTAATTCAAAAAGTTAATTAGGACCATCTAACAATGAAAAATTCTTTACTAGTCTTCAAAGACTTATACTGGCTGTTACCACCCGCATAAGCTAGTGCAAGTGCTGATGGGTCGTAGGGTCACCATAAATCTACTCCACCATAGTAACGCTAATAGTGGCTCGTCCGAGTACATTTCTTCATACGTATATAGAATTTGTACCTACACATTACATCAAATGCACATAAAAACCCTTAACTCTATCAGTTTCATCCCAATACTGCCGACTACGAGCAGTCAGCAGAGCTCTGGATGTAGTGGTAAAACTCCTGATAGTTCTTCTTGTAGTCCCGGGGCAAGCTGATGTGGAGCTGGTCGGATGCCATGTAGGCCGCTCCAACGCCCATCGTCGTGGTCAGCTTCACCAGCGAAAACTCACTGATGTCTGCATGCTTTTTCATCCATGCCACGAACCCTTCTTTGAGTAAATTCCAGCTGAGCCAGACGGACCCCACACAGACAATCTGCAAACCGCCTTCCCGATTCAACAATTCCGGGGACGCCTTAGGGATCACAGCCTGCAGGGCGCGAGCCAGCTGCTCCCCTGCTTCCTTGAAAATGGATTTGCAGAGTTCATCGCCCTCGTTCGCTAAGACCGACAGCTTTTTGCAGAGAGCTGCTATGTTCGCCTTGTCGAATCGCGTGTAGAAATGCTCCAACAAGTCTAGGTGCGATTCCACCTGGAAGTGCTCCTTGATGGAAGTCCAAACTCTATCCGTAGGGAAAGGGGGGGAGGCGAAGGTGTCGTTATCGTCGAAGTAGTACTTTATCGCCCTGTGTGCTACTTTCCATGCTGGAATTAAAAATGATAAGTTAGCAAGGTCGTAGGATTTTTTCAGGCAGGTGCATCAATAGTACAATCAACTTCAAGATCACTACGATTTTCATATTTCGCCTTTGATATCGTTATACAAATAGAACGTTAAACAAGGTTTTCAAATTTCTCGCGCGATGACAGGAAGAAGTGCACGTTGACTGGGATGGAACAATTCGCCATCGCAGATTCGCCGTAAGTCAAATTCGCCCTCAGCTCGCTTTGCCGTCACGAAAAGCTGTATGTATTAAGAAATGCTTCAATAATCAAAAAATATTGTGTAATTGTATCTCTGATAAATGTTAATGAACACAGTTTACAATCAGGATACTCAAGAAAAAAGGTGACATGGCTAACGGTAACAAAAGGGCGCTGTACACTATGAAACGGTATTTGACCTCATTTCACCTGAACTCAGTGACAGTTGTTAATCATCGTTCGATATACATCCAATTTCTCCGTTTGCGCATTATTGTAATACTTACTTGTAAGTTTTAAACTAACGCCCGTCAGCGGAAATTTCCGCCGTCATCTGTAAATCACGATTCTGTATGCAGTTTTTGCAAACGTCTACGGAGGCAGTTTGAGAAAACGAAAAAGTACATTAAGAGCGGAAAGCTCGTGCATAAGATTCGTCATTGATAGTGTTGCACTTGCAGTGTGCATTTCAATAATTTTAAGCGACCAACTTGAGCCAACAGCAACAACGTTCATTTCAGTGCGAGGCTTTGATATAACGTCTCAACTTCCGGAAATTGCTTCGAGTCAGATCACTGTATGAATCTGTGAGCTCTGAATAATAATCCGTTGTAAACACAAGCAGACAGCATCTCCAGCGGGTCGCTGCAGTACTGGAGCAACAAAACTTCCAGAGCAGGCTGGTGATTTGCATTGCACTGCATCACATTGCATCATCCTGCGTCCGAAACTAAGAAGCGTTTTTGAGTTCGTCCTAAAGCCATCGTGGCGATGTAACGTCAATCGTCATCTCGTCGATTGAGTATAGGATTACACAGCGAGACTCGGCAGAGTAGCACGCGCAAAAGCCGGATTTTCATGCAGTTGAATGTTTGCGTATAAAGGACAATTATTTTGGTTTATTTTTAATATCGTTTAAATATAAATGTATGCCAATCATAGTGCCTCTAGTTTTGCTTGACTAGTAAATGCGTGTAGAACTCAACCAACGGTCGTAGTTTTTATATTATTAGTACACACTGTCGTTCCTAGACGCGGTAATTGACTTCAGATCGTATTTCTTTATTGATTTGTTGTATATTTGAAGGGTAATATGTGCTTGTCTTACACTAACTGTGAGTAATGTGGCTTTTATTTGAGTAGATGCTTTGAGTACATAATTTCAGTGTTGCAAACAGGAGTGGGCAAACTGCCGGAGTTTTTTTTGTGTATCCATAACTATGGCTGGAAAAACAGGTAACTAAGAGTTCTCTTCTTGTAAGCTGAGATATTAGTTAGCAACCACAGGAAAATAATGTATAAAAATACTAAGGCGTCGAGACTTTCTCATCTTTGAAAATGGCTTGCATAAAATCATTTTCGTGCAGCCATAAAAAGAACATGTTTCGTATTTCCACAACAGCCTGATATAACTAACGACGTTACAGCGAGCTAAATACGAATGATGAAAGCTGTCAAATGAAAGATTTGTCGGGAACGTCATATTTTAAAAACTTTTCCAGTTTTGAAGAGTCTTCAGCCTTATTTGTGTATTATCTTTGCTCCGTTTAAATAGAAATAAATACTAGCTTTGGCAGGTTGCAGTTGGAATTTAAACACACATTATTTTATTTAATGGTAACTTGGGCAAACGAAAGAATTTTTAAGGAAATAAAATGAATTAGAATTGGACATGATTACTAGTGCCCACAGATATTGGCTTATAACCGTTTCATGGTTTTGGTGTACGAGATACTCTATTCCTTACAATTAACCCATGAGGAAATATGGGATAGCCAACGTTAATGAAAATGTATTTTCCACAATACAAATTAGAATATTTTCTATTTTTCAATAAGAAGCTAAATACAGAATGGAAAAAAGTGAAAATAGTATTCCTGGAAAATGTGGATGTTGTCCACATTTAACTTGTATGTTCATTAATTCTCTTCAATTTACATCTTTGCAGGACTAAATAGTGTTTGATTATTAGTTTCTGGAAAGCTGTAACAAACTCGGCGTTTAGACCTGTGTACCAACAAGGGCGATAATTTTCATCATTTATTTGCTAGGTTGTCAGCTTTAAATTAATCGTGATTTAATATTTCTTCAAAAAAATCTTTCGTTCTCGCTGCTTTTGTAAATAGAGGTTATTCGTAAAATTGGAATAGCTAATTGGCCGTTTGGCTATTGTCCATTGATTGTGTAACATCAGTTCACACTCTTATTTTTTTAATATAGTTCAGTGAAACTAACAGCACAATGGAAATATAGTTTCTACTATTCTAGGTAATTTAAGGATGTACCACAGAGTCGACAAAATGTTTGGTTCCTTTTTCGAATCTAGTAATTTCTTGCTAACAATCTGAACCATATCAGAAAATGGTGAATTTATAAGCTTCTCTGCTGTATGTTCAAGCAGCTGAGTTTAAATGATTAATGTAGTGAAGAGTGCAACCACAATTCTAAGCAACCGCCCTGAAGACTGTTGGAAACAGATGTGCATTTTCCGAACCCCAGGGGGTGCCGTTAGTCATCAAGACGCTATTTGGGAGTCTAGCCCAGAGTCAATGAGTCAATTGAGCAAATGCGTCACATGCCAGTTTGCGAGATAATCATAATTGTATTTTAGGCTCTTGTTGAATAGCAGGCGGCGAGTGTCTGAAATGCGAGGATTTTAATGAAGGTCTATTGATTTTACACAATTTATTTAGAACATCTTAGGTTATATTAAGAATGCTGTAATTCCTGGTTGCACAACAACAATAAATTGCTGTTAAACTGATAGTTTTATCTAACAATGTGCCAAGTGAAGTGCGAATATTTTTAGACAAAGAGTTGGAATATGATTGTCGATATGACAGACACGTGTAGCCTTGGATAAATTATAGAACATCAGATTGAGTGTTGGGTTGTATGATGTTCTCACGCCGACGTGTCCCGATTTTTAAACATCCTTTAGAAAATAGCTTTGTTAAATACGCAAATGCAATAGTATTTTCTGAATAGAGCAGGAGTTAAAGGGCGAACTGCCTCAACGACTGCGATCATTATCTTGCAACAAATATATTTTAGAAAATTTCAATCTCATTTGAAAGTAGTAACATGAATATGTTTATGTTATGTTATACAATACCTATATATTTTCTAGTGTTAGCCGAAAAGAACATTTATTTAATATTTCCCCCATGATGCGAAGTATCAACTGTCTGTTTTAGGCATAATCAGCTAAACTAAAGGTAAATCTTATTCTCGACTACCAGGGCATGACCCGAAATCGGTGTTCTTCCATTGTTTGGAACAGACACAGAATTTATCACTGCTATTTATGTTTGAATATTTTGTTGATCCTTTTTCGACGATACAGATTTTTTCTACAGTTTCCGTTTAGGCGATTATTTTTCTGGCGTTTTGTTCGTTTGTCGTTACCATTTTGCGCAGTCGTTGCTTTCGGCAGTTCCTCAACGTGCGATTTATTCTTACTTTCCTACGACTTTTTACCGTAGTCAGTCCGCTGGTCGCTACACAAAGATGTATCCGTTGTCCATCTAGCGCGATTTACAGCTTTGGGTAAAGGTTTCCCTAAGCGTTTATGCCTGGAGTCCTACATTTCTTTGTAGCTTTATGGGAAAGGCAGTACAGTTTCGTTTTACACGCACAGCTTTGCGATCCGAGGAGTCACGTCATTCTGACAAATTCACAAATAAATATAGCCTTTTGTATATTGATTCAAAATACGAACTTGGACGGCCGAACTAGAAGAATTTTAGCTGCCGAAAAATGTAGGATCTTCTTAGATAAATTGTCCGAGGCATCCAAAAATTGACAAGGCAATTAATTTAATTCGTATTTTATTCTCTCGCCAAAAATGACGCCAAAGCTACAATCTATGAATCATGGACTTGTCAATAATCTGGAATAACACTATAAAAGATTGTTCTTGTGAAAAACGTATGCTACCGAAAAACGTAGAATCTTATCGTGTGTCCGTCGTATCCAAAAATTGGTATGCCGATTATTTCTATTCGTGTTTCTTTTCTGGCAAGCATTACATTAAAGCTACAATCTACGAATCAGGAATTTGTGAATAATCTAAAACAACACTATAGAAGAAGAATCTTGAGAAAAACTTTAGCTGTCGAAAAATGTAGAATCTTATTGGATAACTTGTCCTTGGTATCCAAAAATTGATAAGGCACTTAATGAAATTCGTATTTTTTTCTCTCACCAAATTGTCAATAATCTAAAACAACACTATTGTTGTGGAGCCTCTCAGTTTTCCGTTATTTTGGAAAATTCCTGATTGCTAGCTCGCCTTGGACGTTAATGGACTGTATGGATTTATTTTCTTCACTAAATTATACACTCGTTGAAAGCAAAAGTAGGTAATTTATTTGCTATAAATTTACATGAACAGTTTAACATTTAAACATGTGAACAATAATTACTTTCGCAGAGCGGACCTTTTCGCGTGCTGTCTCGACGACAGACGGATTTGTAAGTGAATTTTTAGAAACGGACGCCCGCCTGGCAGTCCACTGCGCACAGTATGAATTCAGAATGCAAGAGAAGCGGCAAAAGTTTATAAAGTCCTCAACATACCGCCCGCCTTGGAAAGGGTAACCTTTCAAATAAAACAGTACAGAGTTGACATGTAAAAGCTAGAGTAAAACATGTAACGTGAACACACATATATACAAAGCATAATAGTACATGGATCTTAATCTAGTACAAGAAAACCCGAACAATGGGGAGCCAAAAGGCTTTACGAAAACTGAGCTGAACGCTAACGCACTAGTTCACAACACTAGGTAGCGGGCACAATTTGGCGAAGGATCGCTTCACGATCCCTGACACAGTGTTCACTGACGCCACACGCGTAACGCCGTCAAGGCCAGGGTGCAGCTCGGTGACCCGGCCTAACCTCCACTTCAGAGGGGGTAGATTGTCATCCTTGATGAGGACCATGGAACCAGGCTGGAGGTCCGAAAGATGCGTGCGCCATTTGGTGCGCTGTTAGAGTTCCGAGATGTACTCTCTACTCCATCTCTTCCACACATTCTGGTGAAGTTGTTGTATTCTCTGGTATTTAGACAGCCGAGACTCGACTATCTCAGTTACGTTGGGATCAGGCAGTGACACCAACGGACGACCAATCAGGAAATGAGCAGGAGTCAAAGGCTGAAGGTCGTTTGGATCAGAGGACAAAGGGGACAGGGGTCGGGAGTTTAAGGTCGCTTCCAGCTGTGCCAACAAAGTGCTAAATTCATCATAATTTAGACTAGCGTTACCTATAACGCGACGTATGTGATGTTTGGAGGACTTGATTCCGGCCTCCCACAATCCGCCAAAGTGGGGACTGTGCGCGGGTATAAAATGCCAAGCTACTCCGTCGTTCGCGACTGATTCGGAAATAGAAGGGTTTTGTTCCGCGAGAAAATTGCCTAATTCGATTAACTCGGAATTAGCGCCTACAAAGTTAGTGCCGTTGTCTGAGTAGACATGGAGCGGTTTGCCTCGTCGAGCCACAAACCGGCGAAAAGCCATTAAGAAGGTTTCAGTAGAAAGATCAGCGACCAATTCAAGGTGCACTGCCTTTGTGACGAAACAAACGAATAGACAAAGGTAGGACTTTACTAGTTTAGAACCACGTCCTTTGCGATCCTTTATCATGAAAGGTCCACCATAATCAATACCAGTCGTATGAAATGGGGGCGATGATTGAATACGAGAGGCTGGTAGATCTCCCATTATGGGTTCAGTTAACTTAGGAGAGAATCTAAAACACCGTAAGCATTGATGAACCACTTGCTTGACGATATTTCTGCCAGAGGTGATCCAATATCGTTCTCTGAGATTAGCTAACAGCATTTGAGGTCCGGCATGGAGAAGCCGAAGATGCTCATGCGATACTAGGAGTTTGGCGAATGGATGTTTGCCAGAAATCACTAGAGGAAACTTCTTGTCAAAGGGTAATTGAGAGTTGTGGAGCCTACCACCAACTCTTAGCAGTCCCTCGGAATCCAGAAAGGGATTCAGGGATATCAAAGCAGAAGATTGTTTCACAGGCTTGCTCTGTGACAACAGTTTAAGTTCGTCAGGAAATGACTCGCGTTGGGAGAACCTGGCAAGCCTTACAATAGATGCTTGCAGTTCATCTGTAGAGAGGGGACCAGAAAGACGATCCGCCTTAGGGGCTCGCGCATTGTTATGAAAACGAAAGCAATAAGCTATAACTCGTTGTAAGCGAGCAAAGCTTGAATACTGATTGAACGGAAATGGTTCAACAGAGGTTACAGGAAGACTCTGAACTTCCTTTTTGAATTCTGGAAGCTCAGCACGAACATGTTTGGAAGTAGGCCAAGATGCCTCGCCTTCGCTTAGCCAGGTGGGACCATGCCACCAAAGGCTTAACAGACCCAGCGGGTCAAATATCTGCGATCTTTCAGACAAGATGCTACGCTTGGTAGCCTCACCACTTGTAGAATTTGAAGTATGGGATATTTCAGACAAGCTGCTACGATTGGTAGCCTTACCACTTGTAGAATCTGAAATATTGAACATGGAAGTAGGCCAAGATGCCTCACTTTCGCTTAGCCAGGTGGGACCGTGCCACCAAAGGCTTGACAGACCCAGCGGGTCAACTATCTGGGAAATTTCAGACAAGCTGCTACGATTGGTAGCCTTACTACTTGTAGAATCTGAAATCTGGGATATTTCAGGCAAGATGCTACGCGTGGTAGCCTTACTACTTGCAGAATCTGAAATATTCTCTACTGATAAGAATCTTTTCTGAGCGATTTGCAATGAATCACCCAATACCTCTACAGGTTCCTTGAGAGGGATAGAGACAACGAATCGACCATTCGCTTCTCGTTGCGTATTTTGCACGAAATGTGCCTCACAGGCGTTCTCTTCATTTGTGCGGACCTTTTCCTCTGGGTAATGTTCGAGTTGCCAAAACCTAGCAATGGGATCAGAAGCATCCTCGATCGTGCTAAGATTGCACTGTACAGGGTACGCAGAAGGGGGGCCTGTAGGGCCAGAAACAATCCACCCAAAACGAGTTTTTTGGAGGATAGGAAGATTTGGGCCTAGACCAATTTGTCCAATACAAAGGAGCTGCCAGAAAATGGGCGAACCAATCAGAATGTCGATGGTGCCCGGTTGGTCGTAGGACAGATCTGATAACTTGATGTTATCAGGAACCTTGAAGCTGTTTCGCTGGACGCGAAAACTTGGGGTAACACCCGTAATCTCATCGAGAACAAGACAGGATAGGCCAATGCCGTATGAAGTGTGAGGGGCTTGCAGCTTGATATCACACCTAGCCTTGATTTGAGAAGTGGCTTTACTTAAGCCAGAAACAGTAACGTTGACTTCGCGAGTTGGAAGCTTCAACCTTTTACACAAATCTGAACGTATGAAGTTCGATTGGGAACCGGAATCCAGCAGGATTCGCACAACATGAGGCGTACCATCATCAGCGATGAGTTTAGCGGTAGCCGTAGGTAAGAGTACCTGCAAAGCATTCGAACAGAATGCCGAAATCGATTGGTTTAGTTCAACAGGGGTTTCTGCCGACATCGCAGATCCTGGTTGACTAGAAGAAGCATTTTGAGGTTTATCCTCATGAAGAAGTGTGTTGTGCCTTGATTTGCACTTTCTACACGTATATTTGGAGCTACAGAGGCTCGCAAGGTGACCCTGAGTTAGGCAATTAAAGCATACGCGGAGCTCTTTTGCCTTTGACTTTCTGTCAAGAACAGACAGCTTGACAAACTTATCGCATTTGTACAAGGAATGAGATCCTTTACAAAGTGGACACGAAGGGGTACCTGACACAAATGATTTCGAATGTACCTTGGAAGACTTTTCGGGTACAAGCTTAACATTTTTTACTTCCAGAGTTTCTAGAAGATTTGCTGTGTTTTGTAAGAATTCCTTGAACTCATCAAGATTAGGCAGGTCAGAACTTGACCGGTTTCTAAGGACCTCCCATTCACGAAATGTAGTGGGGTCCAGTTTTTTAGAAACTACATAAATTATAACAAAATCAAGAAGCTCGCTTTCGGTAGCTAATGATTTGATTGCTGCAAAATGTTTGAATAACATATCGCTAATCGTACGTAATTTAGTTGCAGATTCCTTACTGCAAGATTCAAGTTCAAAAATAGCCTTGAGGTGGTTATGAACCAGAATTTTTGGATCATTGTATCGATTGCACAATGCATCCCAAGCTAGAGTATAATTACCCGCAGTAAACTCTAAACTTTTTATAATTTGGCTTGCATCACCCTGTAAACTAGCCTTTAGGTAATGCAGCTTTTGAATATTAGTTAACGCTTGATTCTCATGAATTAAACTAATAAAAATCTCACGAAATTCCAGCCATTCTGACACGTTCCCTGAATATTTGGGAATCGAAATGGCAGGAAGGCGTACAGCTTGATTATTGCAATGTGAACTGCAATTTGAATGCGTTGATCTTACGCTACCGTTAGGAGATCCAGAACGATCTGGTGCAACATCAGATTGCTTGTTGTATTCATTAATCAAATATTCAGCTTGTGAGATTGCACGAAAATAAGAGTTTTCAAATTCGACTTGTTGCTGCATTTCAGATTCTGTATCCTTACTGGTGTCTAAAATTTGTTCATGAACCTCATAATATTCTGATAACACGGTGGCTATAGCATCCAATCTTTTTTGCAATTCAATAATTTGAGTACTAGGTAAAAATTGATCTTCATCATGAATCGTTTGCAAAGATTGCACGTGACTTGCAAAACGCGTAAGCTTGCCTTTGATAGAGCCACGTACTCTTACAAGCGGATCCATAATTGTTGAAATTAAAACAATTTAACAGATCGAACTAACTTTTCGTACGCCACTGGCGTGAATTTTGTACGCTTCTGGTACGCGGACCCAAGGGGTTAACTATCTGTGATATTTCAGGCAAGATGCTACGCGCGGTAGCCTTACTACTTGCAGAATCTGAAATATTCTTTAATGATAAAACCTTTCGCACGCCTCTGGTACGGAATTTTGTTTACAACGCAGACAGCGCTTGATAACAACGCTAGAAACTTGTCGCTTACGACGCAGAAAACGACCCTGGTACAACGCGGGATGATTCACTTGTGACTGCAGCATGAAACATGCAGGGGATATCGCTAACAAACGTAATAGCTTGGCATTTCACGCAATTAAAATGTTTATATGACTTATAAACCATTTGTTTACGCAATAATACGCAGTTGAAATTATGCACCTGTATAACACAGATGATAGAAAACCAAATATTCATGCATAGGAAATCACAAAAATAGGAAATTAGGCTTACATTGATATTGGTACGTGCCTCCTTTTCGTTACTGTGGTCTGGACGAGACGCCGCAGATTGCCGGCTTGCAGCTGCAATGCCCACGTGCACGAACTTGGCGTTGATAGCACCGTCTGCTGTCTTCCTTGCGGTCGATTACATGCGATGCAATACAAAACTGAATATGCTTTTGTACTTGCCAATGACCAATGTTGTCGAATGCTGTCGCGATTGGACTCGCAATGACCTAATGTGGTTTAATCCTGGCTCTGTAGGACCAATGTTGTGGAGCCTCTCAGTTTTCCGTTATTTTGGAAAATTCCTGATTGCTAGCTCGCCTTGGACGTTAATGGACTGTATGGATTTATTTTCTTCACTAAATTATACACTCGTTGAAAGCAAAAGTAGGTAATTTATTTGCTATAAATTTACACGAACAGTTTAACATTTAAACATGTGAACAATAATTACTTTCGCAGAGCGGACCTTTTCGCGTGCTGTCTCGACGACAGACGGATTTGTAAGTGAATTTTTAGAAACGGGCGCCCGCCTGGCAGTCCACTGCGCACAGTATGAATTCAGAATGCAAGAGAAGCGGCAAAAGTTTATAAAGTCCTTAACAACTATAGAAGAAGAATCTTTAGCTGCCGAAAAATTTAGAATCTTATTGGATAATTGTACTTGGTATCCACAAATTGGTAAGGCAATTACTTCAATTCGGGTTTTTTTCTCTCGCAAAAAATTACGTCAACGTTACAATCTATGAATTAGGGAATTGTCAATAATCCGAAACAACACTATAGAAGAAGAATCTTGAGAAAAACTTTAGCTGTCGAAAAATATTGAATCTTATTGGATAATTGTTCTTGGCATCCAAATATTGGTAAGGCAATTAATGAAATTCGTATTTTTTTCTCTCGTCAAAAATGACTTCAACGTTACAACCTACGAATCAGGGAATTGTTAATAATCTAAAAGAGCACTATAGAAGAAGGATCTTGAGAAAACCTTTAGCTGCCGAAAAACATGAATCTTATTAGAATTGTCAGTTGTCCAAAATCGGGTGATCGTCATTCAATTCGTATGATTGGCTTCACGCCAAACATGACGCAATTTGATTCACTAACTACTTCAGACGATCTTTTGAGGAAAAATTTAGGTGCCATATGGAAGACCATATCAAACAACACATATTGCTCTATGAAATGTCATTGTAAATTTATCTATATCTTGGGACACCGATCTGTAGCAACTAACCATAACAATTGTTTTACAAAAGCTGAATTTCAAAAAGAAGCAGAAACCGTTTTGAACGAAGAGAAGGATACTCCACTGTCAGAATCTAAGTCCCTTTTTGACAGATATTCTAAGAAATCGCGGATAATCGAAAATCTAGTGTGGCCGCAAGAAATACATGTCTGTGGACGATGATGTGTACGCGTACCGACATTATGGACAAAATAAAAAAGCAAGAATATAAATACGAAAATTCAATATCTGACGATGACGAAGTAAAGCTGAAAGCTCCAATTCGATCATCAAACACAAAAATGTGATATTTGTTAAGAAATCGTAGCTTATATTTGTGTTTTAAAGAGAATGTTACAGCAGGATAACGTTAGCAACTTAAGAAAACATTCTTGACCATGATTTTTTTGCCAAAATCAATAAAAGTTGCAGATATTTTAATGAAATGGCATTTTCCGTTATGGATACCTTACGATTTTTATAATTATATTTATATATACATATGAACTTTGTTTATTTCTGTAGTGTGGTTATATTTGTAAATAAATGAATGCATAAATTTTACTTTACTTATTTTATGGATTTCTGAAATTTCAGAAATCGGTGTATTATTTATGTAGTCAAGTTCGTAAGTTGCCTGACAACAGATTGCAATTGATAAGAAATATTACCGATCATGATGTTATGACTTTCCAAACAAATATAGTATGGTAGCGTCCACGATTTATTTAATCCCTACAAATTTGATACTTTCAAAATTTACAAATTTTCCGCTCTAGTCGATTAGAAAAGAAACCTTTCTTTTCTTCTATTTCAAGAATAATACATTACATACAGAGACAGCTAACCTCGTTATTTGCTAACGTAATATATTTGCAAATATAGTCAACAAGATAGCGGAATAAATTAATAAAGTGGAAAACTATGGTTCTATCGCAATAAAAAAGCAGTTTGAAGAAGCACAGCAGATAACTTAGTAATGAATCCAGACAAAACCAAATATAAAAATGTATGATAATACTAGTGATAACAATAGAAGACGAACCATTTATGTGCATTTGTGTGTTTGTTTATTAAAAGAGAACGTTTGCACACGGAGTAAACAGCAGTTTAGACTTCATGGCATAATTCATCATGTTTTTGTAACATACCGCAAATTAAAAAATATTCATAAAGCGAGATTTTGGAAAAAAATATATTGTCGTTAATAGCAGAATTAATTAAATCAATATATATTTTATATTATTTAATTTTCCACCTCTTAATGTGGTGGCTCAAAAAAATTATTCAAAGAACCGTTTTGGTAGAAGATTGCCGCCTGATCAATCAGTCAACAGTTCACGTTGGTTTTTAGCCTCTTCTCTAAACTTTCCGCATCGTTCTTGCAAACAGTAGTTGCGTATAGACTACACTCGTCTGAGGATGAATTTTGGCTGAATTTTGCCCTTCAGAATCTATATTTTCAGTCAGAAGAAAGCGAATTACGACATACTGAACCCGCCAAGTTTGAACTGTGCGCAGTAAACCTCTCTTTCTTCTAGCTGATATTTCAATCCTGAAGGGCATAATGCAGTCAAAATTCATCCTCGAGAGTGTACACTGTACAGTTGATGAACGACGACTGTCTGCGGAAATGGTGCAGAAAGTTTAAAGAAGAAGCTAAGAATCAACGTGAACAGTTGGCTGAGTGACCAGGTAGCTTCGTCCTTTGAAGAGCACATACAAAAACCTGTGCCACGGTATGTGCCTTCATAGACATTGGGATTATGTAGCTGTACAGAATTGGACGTTGAAAAAAATAGCCCTCGTGTATCATCTTATTTAAATGAATTAGATAAAACTTGGTTATCGATTCTTAGAGATAAAATCAAATAGGTATTGTCGTTTGCCAGGTAACATTATTTTAGAAGATGTCTACAAAGGTAAGTTTAGTCTAGAAATTTTACTATGTTTCTAATTTAGTTTTTATTTGCAGGAGATTATCCTATGGTTGTAATTTAATTATGAGAATAATAATAGCAAGAATTGATTTGATGCGCAACACTGGAAGAATTAAACAACTAAAATGGATTGTAACAGGCTTTCTAATAAGAGATTTTATTTTAAATTTCGGGACGTTTTAACTGCCAAACATAGAACTGTGATTTCCCGACAATTGGCAAGTGAAAGCTATGTGATTTAAGTAAATGGAATGATGTACGCTACAAAAACGCATATAAATAGTGAAAAATTGCTAAAAATATGGTGAACATTTTGCGGAGATGTGTTTTTTCTCGAAACAGAGATATCAATAATTGAATATTGGTCGTCTATATCGTGCGATCTGACACCTCTTAACGTTTTTATTTGGGGCTACGTGTGGGGCAAAGTCTACTCCAAAAAATTCAAGACCTCAAAGACAATTTTCGAGCTGTTCGCGGAATAGAGCCGCAATTAGGCGAAAATATGATGCAGAACTTCCAAAGGATGACCACTGTCACAGAAACCGAAGCGGCCATTTACTAAATATCGTGTTGTACATTTAATCGTAGAGTTTTTACATTGAATTGAAATAGATATATTAAAATTTTTCTAAAAGAAGTTGTTTTTTATTGATTTAAAATGACACCTCTTTATTAATGGGAAACCCTTTATTAAAACGTACCAAAACACTTTCAAATCACGTAGCTAATACCCTGCACTAATTAGAAATTAAAAATTTGCTGTAAATACGTACCACTGCCTTCGTCGCCTAAAAGGTGGCCCCAGCCACCACATTGTACTTTAGATCCATCAGGATTAATGAGGATAGTGTTGGACCCTGTGCCAGCTATGCAACAAATGCCACCCTTGTTGGACGTGCAAGCTACGGAACCTTGAGTGTCGCTGCCAATCGCGTACCTTTCGCTCAAATTAGGATACATTTCCAAGAAACCCCGCACCAATTCCTGGTTGCTTTCTTCTTGTTCACAGCCACTTAAAGCTAATCCCTGAAATAAGAACAATCCGTGAGTGATAGTGAACGAAAAATTTATTTTTCATAGTTCTTGCATGGACAATTTGAGAAAACCTTGCTAAATATGGATATTGCTTCAAGCCTCTGCACTACGTGTCAAACTTTTTAATATATCAGCAGAAAGGATTAAATGCTACCAGGTATGTCTACAATTTAAACTACCGCAGATAATTTCAGAGTTACTCAATCAATGGATAAGTTGGAAATTACAATTTAAAAAATTAAAAAAAAACATTTCAAAAGACAAAAGAAGGAGAATGCTAAAAGTTCAATTATTGATTCCAATATTGTTATTGTGAGTCCACTTTCTTACGAAACTAGTCGAATAGGATTGCTAAGGATTTTGCACGATAATGCCAGACCCCATATTTATGATACCATGTAAAACACGAAGAAATTGTGGCGGAAAAGTGTTCCCACGTCCTCATACAGTACCTATACGAGTCCCTGCCTTCGATATATCCCCAAAACTAAATACTAAGTACTATAATATTAAAAGTGAGTAGATTGTGAGATTGTAACTATTTACTTATGCAATGTAATTGATATTTTTTGTTTCATCAAATTTGTGATTTAAGATTGGTCAAAGTACAAACTGAATTTTGTTGTTCTTTTTGTGTAAAATCTATGTACAACAGTGCATAATATACTTAATCGTAGAGATATTCTGCAGAAACTGTAAATATTTGCGTTGAAACGTATACACTTTTAGATGTAAGTTCAGATAAATTTAGGTTTTATGTAAACGACGTTAGTAAATGTTCTATCTCATACGGCACATTTGTGAACGGCCAAAACGTAACCGAAACTTTGAAGACGCTTCTAAATGCCAGCTCTAAGCCGAGGATGCTGCAATAGCCATCAGCATGTAGTCAGACAACCTAAATATTTAACATTTTATCGTCGCCCAGAACGGTTTCCTTTATTATCTGTACGTTTTGGAAGCAATATTAATAAATGCATATACTTTTAAGGCCAGCATTTCAATAGGTTACGAAATGTGGGTGGTACCACAACTGCCAATTACAATTTAAAAGTGATTTTATTATGCAATGCATACAAAATACAATTGGGCATAAACTACGACCGCGAGAAATTAAACGTTCAACTATGTTGTAACTATTGACGATTTTGCTCTATAAAAAACATAAAGAGGGTGAGAAGGAGGTTACGTAAAATGGGAAAATTCCTTTATTAATAATTTTATAGTAGGTTTAATATTATTTAAGTAAACCAAACTGGTTTAATCAGAACAATATAGGCATAAACAAATAACTATAAATGTCTCTCCAAGTAAATTCGATATTAGGTTTTAGTTTGACCAGTTTAGATTGCTGGCAGATTTGTTTTATTGACCTTAAATATTAAGTCATCAATCCTTATTTTAGAGCAGATATCTTGTTATAAACAACGAGACTCGCATGCATTATGCATGAAAACAGTAGTGGCCATTGACCCTATTTTATTGAGCAAGTTATTTTTTACTTTTCTACGTTACATATTTGAATTTAGCACCAGAGAAATGCTTCTGATAATGACCGACCAAAACTATAATTCGAAACCCATATGTTGTAAACTAGATTCGCCATTTGCTTTGATCTACTAAGATTTACCCAAGATTTCCATTTGTTTTCCTGATGATTGCATCTCATTTCTCGCAATTTCTCCTAATTAGCCATGATTTCCTTCCTGAATTTTTTGTGTTTTTTCATCATTTACATTTTTGGAAGACGTATAGATATCCATATCAGTTAAAAAATATCGAAAAGTGACAACCAGTGTAGGTAGCTATTTAAAAGATGAATTGAAACTATACAGGATGCTCATTTATTAGAATGTTCCTCAATTGTAACTTTATTGGTGACCATATAAAGATACCGATCAGGGGAATGTTATTGAGGTTTAGAATTAATTGGTTACACATTTAAAGGGTATTTTAAAAATGTATGGTTCATAAAAGTGTATTTCAAAATCAACGGTTCATTTAAATTTCAATGTCTTCTTAATTTATCTATTTTTTGTAGAAATTTGGGCGAATTATTTTATCCCAAACTATTGTTAAAATCTATTTATTTTTAGAGGGCGTTTAAAATTGTTATTTTAAATATTCACCATTTCAGTTCCATTTTTAATGGAGCCATTGAAAATAATAAAACTTGCCTAATCTGTAGCATAGGTACTTGTTGTTGACATAATTGTAAAATTTTTTTTAAGTTTAAAATTCACTTTCAATATTTTGTTTAGCTTAATCCCATTGTTATTTGAACGTTATCTATCAACTTAATGTATAAATTTAGTTTACATTGTATATTTTTGCTATTTGTGTAGGTTATTAGACTGTGTTAAAGTTAAATAAACTAATAATTCAGTAAACTTATAGTTCAAATGTACAGTATTTTTCATGAGCTCCCGTGATAAGTTTTATTTGTGATCGCTTTGTATTTCTTCAATTTTAATAAAGCGAGAGTCTGTATAGACGCAGAAAAACATTTTAAACATTTTGAGTAGTCTTAAATTAAGGAAGTAGCTTTTCCTAGGGTACGACGGTCGTTACTAATGGAATTACTCTTAGGAGCTACTTTTTCAATTTTAAAAAGAGAACGAATACGTATCGACGAAAAAGAAAGACATTTTGAACAATCTGGCTCTCCTTAAAATGGAGAGCGTAGCTCTCCCAAGAGTAGGATGGTCAACACGAATGGAATTGCACTTGGGAAAGCAACTTCCTCAATTTTAAGAACAGCCAAAATGTCTACTGACGCAAAATGATGGTATTTTGAACAATCTGGCTCTTCTTAAAATGAAGAGTGTAAGCCCTCTCACGAGTACGTCGCGTCGGTCGTCACAAATAGAATTACTCGGAGGAGCTACTGCCTCAATGTTAATGAGAGCCAGAATATCTATAAACAAAGGATACATTAAAAATTCTGGCTCTTTTCAAAATTGGCTCTTTCTAGAATACGTCGGTCGTTACAAATGGAATTATCTTTAGAAGCTACTTGTTCAATTGTGATAAAAGCCAGAATGTATATAGACGTAGAAAGTAGAATTTTGGACAATTTAGCTCGTATTAAAATCAAGGAATTAGATCTTTCTCGAGTGCGACGTTAGTCACGACTTTTGGCCTATAATTACTTCATCCATTGTTGAAATATCCACTATTAAAGAATCAAAATATTACTAATTAGAAGATGATTACACAAAGAGCCTAAATCATAATGGCGGGCATAGAGAAATTTTGGATGAAGCAATTATAGGCAACTTATATATTTTTTAAAAGAGAATTTTAAGCGCTATCCAATAAACGCACATATAGGGTGTTCCATTAAAAAAAAGTATACAATACGTCAAAAAGTTCAGCCGTGATGCTCAATTGTTTCTTTAAATAGCAAATTCGGACGGTTTGGATGATACCCTACAATTTTTATCTGAACAATTTTTTTCTATCTGGAATAATAAAGTCGCTAGAAACTGTCAAAATTTGAGGAAACACCCTGTACAACGGTTGACACGAATGAAATTAGTTTTGGAAGAGGTGCTTCCTCAATTCCAAGTATATCTAGAATGTTTATATACGCAGCATTACATTTTTCTCATTATGGCTCTTTTTAGAATTGAGGAAGTAGTAAGTCTTCCTAGAGCACGATCGTCATTACAAATGGAATTACCCTTAGGAGCTAGTTTCTCAGATTCAGAATGTGTATTGCCGTAGAAAGAAACATTTTGAACAATTTCGCTCTTCTTAAAGTTGAGGAAGTAGTTCTCCCTAGAGTACGACAGTCGACATGATAGGGATTACTCTTGGAAGAGCTACTTTTTCAGTTCTAAGGAAGACTACAATGTGTATATACGCTTGACGACATTTTCAACGTTGCGGCTTTTGTTTAAAATTGAGGAAATAGCTCTTCCTACAGTACGGCGGTCGTTGCGAATGTAATTATTCTTAGGAGAATCATTTCTTCAATTTTGAGAAGAGCCAAAATGTGTGTAGATTGAATATGAGAACATCAAGAACATTTCGCATCTACTTACAATTGAGAATCTAGCTCTCTCAAGAGTACGACCATCGTAACGAATGAAATTGCTCTTGGGAGGAGCTGCTTCGTCGATGTCAAAAAAAGCTAGAATGTCTATAGATGAAGAAGGTTTGAACGTTCTAGCTCTTCTTACAATTGAGGAAGTAGCTCGTTCAAGAGTACGACAGTCGTTACGAATGGAATTACTGTTGCGGAGCTAATTTCTTGATGTTAAGAGAAACCAGAATGAAAAGAAAAAACCAAAAAGGACGACATTTTAAACATTCTGGATCTTCTTAAAATTAAGAAAGTAGCTCTGCTTAAAATACGACAATCGACACGAATGTAACTGCTCTTCGGATCCCTACTTTCTTAAGGGCAGCTAGAATGTGTAGAGACGCACAAGGACGATATTTTGAGCATTATGCCTCTTGCTTAAATTGAGGAAGAAGCTGTTCTTCGAATACTACGGTCGTTACGAATGAAATTGCCTTTAGGAACTACTTTCTCAATTTTAAGAAGAGCCAGAGTGTCTATAGACGCGAAAGGAATCATTTTGAACAATCTTTCTCTTCTTAAAATAGAGGAAGTAGTTCTCCCTGCAGTATGACGGTCGTCATGAATGGAATTACCCTTGGAAGCTACTTTATCAATTTTAAGAAAAGCCAGAATGTGTATAGAGGCAGAAGGATGACAGTTTGAACATTCTGGAATTTCTTAAAATAGAGAAAATAGCTCTCCCTAGAAAACGACGATCGTCCCTAATTGAATTACTTTGGGGAGAACTACTTCATCAACGAAGAAGAGCCAGAATGTGTATTGAGGCAGAAGGTTGACATTTTAAACATTCTAGTTAAAATTGAGGAAGTAGCCCTCCCTGGGAAACGACGGTCATTCTTAATTGAATTAATCTGGAGAGAGCTACTTACTCACTTTTAAGAAGAGCCAGAATGTGTATAGAGGCAGAAGGAGAACATTCTGAACAGTTTTTGTAATTGTTCGTTTTAAATAAACAGTTCCTGTTAATAATAATAAAAGTGACTATCATTAACTTGGTATTTTTTGAAGACGAATAAAAAAAGATTACAATGTCTACAACTGGATAACGATTGCGTTTCGCGTATGTGTTCGTCAGAGATTTTCGAACTAAAATTATCTCTCCAACACGTCTTTACGTTTTGGTGGTTGAGTTATGAGATCATATCATAAAAGCGAATTAGTAGTCTATAAAAATTGATAACTATCAATATTTTACTGCAAATGTGTCTCAGAATTGAATGTAGCCATATCCGATCTGTGGAAACACTAGATCTACAAAGACGTCAATAAAAATGTTTGCTTTCGTTAAGAAATATTTAAAAATTGTAAAAAACAGCATACATCATATATAGCTATTTTCAGCTCCTATATTGGTTCTTAAGTTTGTCAAAAATGTTTAATATTCGTTTCCGAAAATCAAGGGTTCCTGTTGATATGATAGATTTGTGGGTCGTGTCTCAGACAAAAGTCAGAATATGACATCAAGAAATATCTGTATCAAAAATGGCTTAAACTGTAATGTGTATAATTACACAAACAAATTCCATTTAAACTTATGGAAAATGTGAATCGTAAATTGTTGAAAATTGTATATTTACTTTTTTGTTAGGCAGATAGAAGTATAGAAATATTAATAATACACAATTAAAGTCGCTAGAAAAGCTGCCTTGCGATTTAAACATTTTTACAAAGTGTGTCAGCGTTGCGTTTCACTTTTAGTTAACAGCGGGACCTAGCAAGTTTATAAATAATTCTGTCTTAATTAAAAGCACAGTTTATAATGCTCTCTCAAAATTGTTGAAATTCTATTTATTCAATAGTTTTGATAAAAGAAATACTCAATTATCATGTAAATTTAGTTCTGTTTTTGGCAACCACGGGGTGCATTACTAGGCAAATTCTCAGTATTCACTAACCGTCGAGATGGGCTTGATTTAATTCTTTTACTTCAACAGAAACCTAAAGCCTTACAAATAATTTGGTTCCTATATTTAAATATGTTTCTGTAAACATATCTTACTTATTTATTGTACATAACTTAATAATTTCTCTGCTAACAATTTTAACTGGTTAGCCTATTACAAATTTATAACATTTCTCTGCATTCTAGTGAAAAAGTCTTTTAAGGTATTAGAATTGGTGTGGTGCTTCTCTTTTTCATCGAAAATTGATTACGCGAAATCGTTATGTGCGGTTATAAATCAAATATTATTTAGTAAATATATACTCAGCAAGTGTCTTCTTATGACAGTATATTTTATATCCATCGAAATATGGAATAGGAGAAATGTTTTGTCAGCGAGACTAAATTAAACAGTCTTATTTGCAATTAGTATAGTCTACAGAAATCGTAGAAAAACATCGATACAGCTGCAAATATGTTTATTATTACGTAGAGGTAATCTAGACGTGCTCGCTATAAATCTAAATGACGCGATTGCTCTACATTTATACAGTTTTATTGGACGGGTAATCTGACAGACACAGAGAGACATTAAGGCAACATATAAAGGGAATATATCAACCGGTAAAGATAAAACTAGAAAGTAGGCCAAATGATAACTTCCAATTTAAAATTCGCTTTTTACATAAATCTGTGAACATGAACGATATAAAAATTGGTCGCTAGCATTAAATTAATTTTAAAAAATCACTATTTAAGGACCAGGATTGCTTAACATAACCTATATTTGTACATTAATTAAATGACGATCAAAAGTAAAAACTTATCTGAGGTTCTATAAGTCTTATTCTAGAAATGTCACATCTATAAACCCAGATAAGCATAAATTATGGGCTTATGATAACCTAGAAACTTATTTCAAAGGTTTTGCCATTGCAGGCTTGGACTTACTAAGGCAGTAAGAGGCACGTCCAGTCGAATCCCCGCTTCCCTTTTCGCATTGTTCGTCATTTCTGCTACTCTTCTTCTGACTTCGGTCATGCCTAAAAGAAAGTGGTTCGTGCCTGGGCCCGTCACTTTCGATAACACGTTGCCTTTGCCATCGAGGAGAACGATCGTGGAATGCGTGGCCCCTCTGAAAAAATCACATTATGAGTGCCTTATTGTTTATGGTGCTTGGGCTATTATTTAATTTGATTGCTTCCTGTTTAAGACCGGTTTGCCGGTTAGTTTCTTATCTCTGCAATTAATTTTGTCAAAGGACTCATTAATCAGCTGTCTTCCAAAACGGCAGATAACGAAGATAAATCAACTAGAACTAGAAATTCGTTGCAGCTATATTTAAGTATAAGTATAAATAAAAACAGGTTGATACTTGATATATGAAGCTTAACAATGCTTGATACGTTTCATGGACAATTTGGCGATTAGTAACTTGATTTGCCGTAAATTACTAAAATGTCTAGTTTCTCCATTCTGTTACCTTCAAATTTTCTATGGCTAGTTATAAATTAATATTAAAATTATATCTTCAGACATAGTGGCAAGAATAAAACTCAGCAAACAAATATTAATAACAACTGTAAAGCAATTAAACATTAATACCAAGATAACATCGACGGAAACGATTAAATAAAAAACCAGCATTCATTTCATAATGGCAAAATGCTATGAAGACGCCAGTCATGAAAATGAAGACTACATTAAAGGTGGCAAAAAATATATCGATAACGATCTGACGAAAGCAAAAAAAGTGAAAGAACAGTAGAAGCTAACAAGCATAGTCTATAATGAGAAGATTAACGAAAAAAATGCGAAAGGTAGATTTAGAAAATGTACCGATGAAGCTTGCTGGAAACTGTATTCAGGAACAAAGAGATTTAGCGCAGCCCTAAAACATAATTAACCACAAAACGTTCACGACCGAAGACGACCAAGAAAACTGACTTGGCTGATCTGGAAATGGAAAGAACATAATGTGAGAAATAAAACCTTTAACAAAAACGTTGACCCCGTACATAAAGACAGAACGTAACAGTACTACTACAGAAAATCTAAAATCTAAAAATATAATGTAGCTATTTTCACAATGCAAGACTCCAAAATAAAAGGAACAAGGCAAAATTTAAGTAGACAACAATTTTTCTTCAACAGCGCAGGGCGGAGTAAATGATTAAAGACATCTTTTAAAGTAACTAAAAAAGCGATCGGAAAAGGTGCTAAGAGTTCAAGTCAATCTCGAAGTGAATGCGTCTACGTTAAGATTGAAAGGTAGATAAAACAATATACACACTGATAAATGTACTTGCATCAAAACATACGGTCTAAATTCATTAAATGATGAAAGAGAAATAACATAGAGCAACTGATAAAAGAAGAACAAAGGTGGAATACCTCGAACGATTTGCGCGAGAAATATAGAAGATCAAAATATCTAAGAATTATAACAATTTATAAAAAAAATGGCTATTAAGGTTACGAGTTGAAGGCATAGAAACAAACAAAAACAAGGATTGGTACAACGAAGCGTGTACATGAAAGTTAGCGGAAAGGTGTGACGCAGAACTGAAAAATGAAAAAGAAGACAAAATAAGTAAATATCAAGGATTTGTATAAACATATATTGAGAAAAGAAAGCAAAGTAACGGTCGAGAAAGATCGAGTAGCACTATAAAAACAAAGAAACCAGAAATATATATAATGTATACTAATTTATCAAGATAAGACAGACGAACGCATAGTGGCAACAAAAAACAGTAAAAATGTGGGCTTCTACCTAGAAACGTATTTTAACTATTTGGGCGACGAGGACCTGTTACACATCTCTAAAAAGTAGTATTCTATGTAAAAAACTAAGGCCATTATTGCTAATATTTGCAGGAGTAACGTTATGTCAAGGTGACAGTACAGGCTATACTCTATATTAGAATTTCGGATGATTATTGCTTGTGTGTTATTGTGCGTTGGAAGCCAACTATTTATATAAGATTTTTACCGGTAAATGGGTGAGACAGACTACACAACTTGGAAAACCGGGGTGCTAACAACACTGGACAAAAATTAAATCACCTCAGGTTCGCAGACGACATTGTCAGTAGAAGGAGGGCCGCTATCCCCTCCACTTTTAATTGATTCGCGGAACCGCCACTGGATTCGCGGTTTAATTGGCGGTTTCCGCGAATTAAATCCGCGGTTTGACCCAATTAATTTCGCGGATTGCTCTAATTAATCTTCATATGTACTACTAATTAATCACATTTGAAGTTTGATATTTAATTTTGATATGTACTACTGATTAAATTACGCGGCGGCCATTTTTAATTTACTTCTGGAATTACGCGGCGGCCATTTTCAATTTTCGCGCGAATATTTGAATTTGAAATTTGGGGATGCAGCCGCACCAGGTAACAGAGTACAATGTTTTAAAACGAGTTAGTGCGGCATCAGTTTAGGCCTCTGGTTTTATAAAATTTTAAAATAAAAGGTATGGAAACACTGCGTGCGTCACATAGCAGACTGGTTGGTTCTTGTAAATTCAGCGATGACGAATCACGACAAATAATAATAAAACATCGGCTGAGGGGCAATTCCCTCGATAAATATATATCAAACCCGATTTAGAAATTTGTACATGATTTAATTTATATGAAATATTGTATGAAATTGCAAATAGAAGGCTTTTAAACTATATGTTTTCTTAAATGCAGAGAGTGCTCGTTTATACAGGGAGACAGGTTGGCCGAATGGTTAAGGCGTCATATTTAAGCTCTGATCTCGAGAGAGAATGCGGGTTCGATTCCCGTACCTGCCATATATTTTTTTATATATTTATTATGAAAGTCTTGATTTTAAGTTAGTTTATTCACGACGGCTCTACCAGAACAAACGGCTGAGCTCCTTTTTCGACTAAAATGGACCAAGCGCGGAAGATGTTGGTTGTATCGCCGGAATTTGTCCAACGCCGTAAGTCTGGTGAGAATACGGAGAAAAATATATTATCACAGCTTGATGACGAAATGCAAAAAGTTTTAAAGTCCAAATTAACTGATCACGATAAATGGGGGCAGTACAACCAAGTGTTACAAAGATACCTTCATTTCACAAACCAGGTACGGCAGCCAATCAAAATACCTATTGAAACAAGCAGTAACAGCCTATCAAATGCCCTTATTTTATCTACACTTACCAAAACTTTTAAGAAAAAAGCTGAAGTTTTCCTACGCAATTTGAGTGCCTCAAACGATGTGAGCTGGGACCACAAGGGTACCGTTACTATAAAGGGTGAAATTTTACCAACGTCTAACATAGTCAATTTAGTTCACGACACTTTGAGGCCTCGAAAAACTATTAATCCACCCGGACGCCTACAGTTTGCTGATTACATTAAAGGCCTTAACGTTGCTCATGTGCTGCTAGCTAAACCTAAACAGCAAAAGAAGCCAACCCCGACTGGTACTACAGGAAAAACCGAAATGGAAACTGATAACTGCGAGTCCGATTTAGAATATAAATTAACAACACCAGCTACTCATCCAAGTCCACATCAAAAAGGTGCAGTCCGAAAAACGTCGATTAGGAAGCACTTCCAAAAAGGGTCGTTAGAAAAACACCTCTAAGGCAGAGGTCCTCAACATCAAATACGAACGGAATTCTGGATTGGGAGCGCCTTAAACTTTAAAATGCCACAATGACATTTGTTCTACGATCCCATTTAAACGAATTCAGATTTTATTACTTGCGGCTTTTTTAATTTGAAACGTTGTACACCTCAAACTACAGTTTTGTAAATTGCTATCGGATTTTTAGAAAATAAGACATTCAGCTGTACATTTATTTTTATATTACTAAGTATTATACGAAATAAGAACAATATATTTGTTTATTACAAAGTGTTTGTGTTTTTTATTTCCACTCTGCTTTTGTTTTTCACGAATCTGCAATAATTACAAAATCTAAAGCTAAAATATTAATATTTGAAGTTATTTAACAGTTACAAAGTGTAAAATTTCAAAAAATCAATCTACGATTTCATAATGGCGTGATATAATTTAAAAATTGTGATTTCTTTTAATTTTGAGCGATACATTTTATAAAAAAGTGTAAAACATTTGCAAAATTATGCTTAGAAATAACTCAAAAACTGTTTTTACCTCATTTTCGTTATTATAAATCGTTTTGTAAAACGAATTGTGATAATTTTTTAAGTGAGATGATTTGTAATTGCATATTTTTTATTACATTTTCATCGTGTGTTGAATTAAAATGGCATTTTTTTGCATAATTTATGTGACATGATGTAAATTTTTGTAAAAATTTATGTGAGATGATGTGTAATTGGGTGATTTTTATTAAATTTTCATCGTGCGTTGAATTAAAATGTCATTTTTTTGTATAATTTATGTGACATGATGTCGATTTTTATAAAAATTTATGTGAGATGATGTGTAATCGCGTGATTTTTATTAAATTTTCATCGTGTTGAATTAAAATGTCATTTTTTTGTATAATTTATGTGACATGATGTCGATTTTTGTAAAAATTTATGTGAGATGATGCGTAATTGCCTGATTTTGAGTTAATTTTCGTAATAAAAATGAACAATGAGCCTTGTTTATCGAAATGCTTGTGGCAGAAGATTTTTCAATAAAATTGCGTGTTTTTATTCAATTTTATGTTAATTTGCGGGTCAACATACATTTTTGAGCGATGCAAATTATAAAAAGTGTAAAACATTTGCAAAATTATGCTTAGAAATAACTCTAAAACTGTTCTTACATCATTTTCGTTATTATAAATCGTTTTGTAAAACGAATTGTGATAATTTTTAAGTGAAATGATGTGTGATGGCGTATTTTTTATCGCTTATTGAATAAAAATGTCGTTTTTTGTATGATTTCAAGTGACATGTCAGTTTTGTAAAATTTTAAGTGAAATGGTAGTGTCAGAACATTTTTTCAACGAAATAGCTTGTTTTTATTCAAAATTATGTTAAATTGTGGTCAACATACATATACTTTTATCAAAAGTACAAGAAATTTTGTAATAAAAATGCAAAATTGTAACATTATATCGATCAATCTACCGTGAATCTAAAATTTTTAAATAGTTTAGATATTTATGATAAAACGTAATAAAAATTCACAACGAACCTACTTAACTGAAATTTTGCTTTTCGAAATGATTGTATCAGAATATTTTTCAATAAAATTGCTGTTTTTATTCAAAGCTTACTAAAATTGCAACAAGTTAGAGTAATGTATTTTGAAAATTATTATTAAATTGTCATTTCGATGCCGACCCTCGCCAAAACGTAGTGATTTATTTTAAATTTGACTGGTGCGTTTTATAAAAGGTGTGCTTCAAAGTAACTACTTATAAAATAAAAACCAAGCATGACAATCTCGTGACAACTAGGGTTCAAACCCGACTTGGGGCCTGCGCAAAATGCTTTTTTTAAATTAAATAATTGCGAGCGAGAGAGAACAGCTGTGATGAGTGAGACGGAAGACTTCGGCGTGACGTAATCAAATCCAAAAATGGCACAGCGTAATTATAAAACTCAAATACGAAATAAAATAATGTATTTATTTTAAAAGCGACAAAAATCATATGAACCAAATCGTTAGAAAATCGCAAAACGCTTATGCATATATTTTTTAAAACACGTCTAATATATATTTTTAAATACTTGGAAGGAATGACGAAATACCTTCAATCATATTAAAACTACAGACATTTTGAACCAGTGCAAGAGATAAAGTTACAGCAGTCAATAAGAGCGAGTGAGATAGGACGACGACGAGGAGACAGCCAAAACCCAATGAGTACAAGAGAGATAGACAGATTCATCACTTTGAAATTCAAAACGGGCGCTAAATTAAAGGAAGGAATGACGAAATACCTTCAATCATATTAAAATTGCAGACATTTTGAACGAGTGCAAGAGATAAAGTTACAGCAGTCAATAAGAGCGAGTGAGATAGGACGACATGTGACGTAACTAAAGTTCACAGAGGATGACAAATCGAAAGTCCGCCCTCGGGGCTATAACGTCTTTTGTAATTACGCCTAGCAACTTAAATTTAAGCATTTCCTAGCATTTTAAATATGAAAAATGAATAATAACCGCGGTTTTTATAAATAATTTAATAAAATTATATGAGATCTTTTCATACTTAGTATTTCAGGAATATATTAAACTCAAATTTGTAACTCGTTTTATATTTACGATCTGACTTTACCTCTTATCGCCGACAGGCAACGACCTGTTTGGCCAACTGATAAAAATAAAAGTAATTAATTCTAGCAAAACCACTTATGAAATCAGTTTTTTTAAATTCGTTTCAGCCCTTTAATAATCCACACGATGTAATTCCATTGTTATAATTTAAAATTTTCAAGAAATATTTAGTTTAAAATATGGAAGCGTGACGTCAGAGCAGTGGAGTGGTACACTGCTCAAAACTTGAAAACAAAGTCGCCTCGATGGCCTAGCGGTGAACACGGATGTAAGCCAGATATAAAGCACGAACGTAGGGGTTCAAATCCCTCTTGGGCCGACACAAAAAGCTTTTTTAAATTAAATAAATGCGAGCGAGAGAAGTGCGCGTAGAAAACCAAGATGGCCGGGAAGTTTAAATTCAAAAATAGAACTTAGAAAATTAGATTTCAAATTCAAATATTCGCGCGAAAATTGAAAATGGCCGCCGCGTAATTCCAGAAGCAAATTAAAAATGGCCGCCGCGTAATTTAATCAGTAGTACATATCAAAATTAAATATCAAACTTCATATGTGATTAATTAATAGTACACAAGAAGATTAATTAGAGCAACCCGCGAAATTAATTGGGCCAAACCGCTGATAAAATAAACCGCGAATTAAACCGCGAATCCAGTGGCGGATCCGCGAATCAATTAAAAGTGGACGGGATAGCGGTCCTCCTTCTACTATTGTCTTAATAGTCAATAATCACGAAGATCTGCAGCAAATGCTAAACGAGCTCCATGCAGACTACAACTCGAGAAGTTTTAAAGTTGAACTGCACAAAACTAAAGCAATGACAAACACCAAGACAACGCTCAAATTTTAATAGAGTCGGCCCCACTAGAATTAGTTGAGGAATACATATATCTAGGGTAATCCATGAAGAGAACTAAAGAATTGAAATAAATAGCAGATCTCGTATTGCGTGGATGGCTTCCAGCATAGGCGGCGACTTCGTAAAATTCCATGTGGGGCCATTGGATATTCACCGGGGGGTCGGGTCAAAAATTACAAATTCTGCAAAACGGTACAAAATAGAGCGTTAGGTGAAGAGACACATTTTCTCTATAATTTTAAGCTGAATTCAAAAATGTAATAATATACCGGGTGTTGTATTTAAAATAGGAGTTAATAAAAAAAATAGAAAAAAAAACAAAAGAAACCCATTTTAGAAGTATTGAACTGGAAAATCACCTACCTCACTTCAATACACATTAAAAATGTAATAAAAATGTAAAGTTTGAAAAAAATCGTTAGAGCCGTTTTTGAAAAAATCGAAAAAGACTGAAAAATCACAAGAGTAAACATCTTCTTGCGGTTATGTGATTTTCTTCAAAAGCTTGCTGTCCGATCTACATAGTACACAAAACTTATATGTATATGAAGTTTCAACGCCATACCTCTTTTCGTTTTTCAGATATTCTGTTCACAGACAGACACACAGACAGACAGACACACAGACAGACAGACAGACAGACAGACCAATGAAAAAAAATATGTTTTTTGGGTTCAGGGGACTCTAAAACGTGAAGATCTGTTGAAAACTCAATTTCGAATTTTTGGGGTGAATCCAATACTTCCTTTATTGTAAAAGGAAGTAAAAAACAACGCATAAAATTTAAAAAACATAGACAAGCAGCACTTAGACACTATTTAATAACAAGAATATAAATAGGTATGCTAAACAGATTTATTCACAAACACATTATACAAACAACTTAAATATTTCTCTGTGAAAACAAAAACAAATTGTACTTCATAAAATATAAAAATAAACTAGGCAAAAGACAACTCCAACTAACAACAAAGTTACTCCATAAGAAATGTATTTTGAATTTAAACACAGGAATTTTTTGTGGGGCCCAGCCCTACGTCTATTATTTCATGTGGGGCCTGGGCCTGGCGGCCCCCATTAAGTCGGCGCCTATAGCTTCCAGCAAACTCTTATATGTGTTCAATAACGAGAAAATCCATGTTAAACTTAGATTGAAGATCTTTAATAGTTGCGTACTCCCCTTTCTTCCGCGCAAACCTGGACATTTTGGACATTAACCACGGCAAACTTCAACAAATTAAGTGAATCAGTAAAGTATGAAACGGAAAATGGTAGCAGCGAGTTTAATAGCAAGACAAGTACCTACTCAAAACATACGACTAAGGCCACATACGTACCTAGTAGATCATGCGGCTAGACTGAAATGGAAATGGGTAAGACACAACGAAAGACACCAAAGAAATAAGTAAGTAAGACCACACATGAGTTGGGTGGGTGACTTGAAAAGACATGTAGAGTTAGCTTGGAGACAGGTAGCAATAGACAAAGAAAAATACAAAGAGTTAGGGGGTCTATATTCAGAGTTGGAAACCTGGATGAAAAGGCTATAGAAGAAGAAGCAGAATACGCTTTGTTTTGGTTTGTCACTTATATGATAATTATGTTGTGCTTTGGCATTGAAACAATAAAGAATCCAACCTGCGATCGATTACTAATAATAATCAATGGTAGTATAATCGCAGATCAATCCCCTTATCATTTATACACCACGGTAGCTCTGAAATGTTCTTACTCACCGCAATGACCTAACTAGCTCAATCTCGGTGGCCTTGGGTCGCAGATTTCTATCATCAGCTGAACTGCTGCAAGCTCTTATAATAAAAAACACAGGGCGACAGAAATCACAGATTTCAAGCAATAAATAAAATTATAGCAACAATTAGGTTTATTTAATTAATAATTAATAGTTGCTTGCAACATCGTTACTAAGTCTGTAAATTGTTTATCACAATATTAAAAGGTTTAAATACAGTATATAATACAGTATATTACTAATGCTGAAAATGCAGCACGCACAAAAAATATGTGAACCTCTTTTGGGCTCTTGGATTGAATATAATTACAACTTAATGAAGGAGTAAGCTTACCACTGTCATATGTTTTAACCGTTATCTTGGTAATGATGATAAAATGGCGTGAGGACACTTTTTACAAAATTCTTAATACGTATTCATATGAGCATTTAGCAAAACTTTAAATTTGTGAATTATAAATTTGTGAACAATTAATACATTATGTTTTGAATGTGTAAAGCGTAGATTTGTGATCAATTAATACATTACATGTTAATGGAGTTTAAATTTCTAAATTATAGATCTGAAGCGTCGTTAAAATCGATTCAGCCAACAATTCATGGGCGGACGAGGTTATCAACAAACGTTGAAACAAGACTAACCTGGGTTGTGATAAAAAAAAAGTCTCCGGCAGGCACTAAATTGGTCCAGGATTATCTTAGCGTACCAGCCAACAGCAGCATCGAACTCGTGGCCAAAATTGATAATGGAACGGACGCTCCTTGTTACAACTTGGCAAGCTCAAGATGACATTCCAGAAAGAAGTTGCGGGTCCAAGTTATTAATTATGGTGTTAAATAAGGAGACCGAAATAAGAAGACGTCTAAAAACGGCATCTAAGAATTGCGTTTAAGAATGACGTTGAAGAATGACGTCTAAGAGCTAATAAAAAAGGAAATTACTAAACTGAATATCAAACAAATAGGGTAGACATACCTGATTTTAGTCATCAGCTCACAAAGGAAGTTAATTAATAATCGGTGCAATAGCACGCGGAAATGCCTTCGTAGAAGCAAGTTACTTCAACCGAATGCAAAAATCGAATGCCCGCTAAACAACGGAATAGCTGCTCGCTGGCGCGGAGAGATAACAAGTGAATTTCGGAAAAACCAAAACCAGCACTTTTGCGCGAACAAGATTTCATATCGTTTGAAATACAGTGAATTATAACTCAAGTGAAAATATACAGGCTGGCCCGGAAATGGATAAATGACGAAACAAATAGCCGGAGATAAAGATTTGTTTCAGCATGTTTTTATTATTTTTCAGAATGATTCATTGGTATGAAGACGTCGCCAGCAGAAAACTTATTACTGAAGCAAGGCTCTCGAAATTCATTGATATTTAGAAAATTAAGATTAACTGCAGAGATGGAGTGATCAACCTCTGATGTACATGCAGATGAGCTGGCTGGGAACTCCTCTGACGAAGATGCAGCAGCAGTTCTAATAATACAAACAGAAAGGATACTGAAAATAATAGAGTTTCTGGGTAGTAAATATATCTTAACCAATTCGAAAAAATACGTTCAATTCTGCATTTCAATAATAATGAAAAGCAGGTTACAGTTCCAGCCAGGTCACGATAAACTACATAAAATTAAATCTGTCATAAATAATGTACAAGAAAAGTTTTTGCCTGTAGCAGTGGAAGAGAGTTTATTAATTTACGAACAAACTTGTGCAACCCAAGTACGAGACCACTTGAAGCAGTCTATTGCAAATAAAACCTGCAAGAGGGAATACAAATTACTTTTCCGATGCGATGAGTGAGACAGTAACTTCACTACAAGACCTTTGTACGAACCTGACATAGGTGTAAGCTAAAACTTAATATGGTAGTAGGTCTGGCCAGGAATATTCTAAAATGTAGTCAACACAAGTTCCATTTCGACAACTCCTACACATCTGTGGATCCTATGGTATATCTCAACAAGCAACAAATTTTACCGCTGGAAACAGCAAGCAGAAACAGCTGCAATCCTCCTACTGAACAAGATAACAAAGTAGCCAATCTCTTGTCGCCATTCTGTAGTCAGCAACCTAAGACTACTGCTTGTAGATTGATCGGAAGAAAAAGGAAGACAAATAGTAACGATTTAGAAGGAGTACATGGGAGGGGTCTATTTACTAAATAGTTACATAGGACGTCATAAGGTCAGAATGATGTAACAACGAATATACTGTATATTTTATCATTTAGTTGACTTATCAGTAATAAATGAATGGATCCTATATAAAAGGGCAAAGAAACCAAAACAAAAAGCCTTGAATTAGAAGAAATTCCAAATCTAAGTGTTTCAGTTATGTAGATTTTGGAAATTTCGAACTGAAGGGGGTTGAACAAAAAATTCAATATAAGATACTTATTAAAACAATAAGAAGTACAGTAGCATTAGTATACTACCACTTCATGTTCAAAAAGATACAATAGACCAGTGGTCTGAGTGGATAGCTAACTGTAGAAGATGCAAATATCCACCATGTAAAGGTGTTTTCTTGGAAATTACCTAATTTGTGTTTTATCCAAAAATTGATCTACTTTCTAATGTTCTACAACAATTACACTTTCTTAGCTTAATGAGCACTTACTCATGAAGTATAATTTAGGATACATGTAACAAACTTCGCTTTCTTATAAAAAAGACTTTTTCAATTATTCATATAGTACCGTTTACAGTCTAAACATAGTTTCTTTTTTCACATAAAACTAATAAATTATGCATATACGGATTAAATGGCGATTAAATTCATCTAAACAACTCTACAGATGAACAAAACGAATAATCGCTAGGAGAAATAGAAGAAATAAGTAATCCAATATTATATAATCATGATATATAAATATTCAATGGAATAACGATATAGAAACAAAAGAATCAAAGTTATTTACTTGGACAAAGCTATTTTTATCAAAATTGTATTTTTCTAAAAAAATATGCTACACATGAAGAGAAGTCCTGCTAACCCTGAAAAACGACTGTGTAACTATTTTATTTTAGAAACTATTTTGGAACAAACTACTTTAGAAATTATTTTCAAAAAAAGTTATGCCAACTTAAAAAATTCTTATCTCCACTGGGATGAAATCACTTATAATAATGCAGAAAACTAAAAGCCGTGTTTACACAACTAAAAGTACCACGGTTGCATTCGTTTATTTCTATTTTCGGGTTTTTGTAAACAAACTTCCCTTAACTTTTAATAGCGATATTATTACAGAAAACAATTATTTATTATGCATATTACCTGTTTTTTTCAAAACTGTTGACACAGCTTCAAAGGCAAGTGAATTTTGGTTAATAATAATGAGAGTTACTGAATGCAACCAACGGCCGAAGCAAGGAAATATTGAAGCCGCACGCACACGCTAAAAAGGCGTGTCTTTAAAGATTAGGTTAGATAACCTACAAAATTTCAGATTGGCCTGGCAATAACTAATGTCTTCTAGCAGTGGCTAAATTCTGTGATAATGGTCTCCTGTGCATCAGATAATTGTAGTACAAAGCAAGGTAAGGGAATAGCGTTGTTCAGATTTCCCAAAAATTTGCAACAACGAGATTATTTTGCAAAAGCAAGAATTGGGCTCCGACTAATGCTTCACGGTTACGCCACAAGCTGAAAGGAGTTTAATTCGTAAGTTATTTGTCCTATTATAATCCATAATGTGTGTTACAATTTATAAATTCTAGCAGGAAACCGAAGAAGCAATGGATTCGGGAGTATGTTGTGAACGGAGTAACACACGTTTATGCAGTGCTCTCTATATTCCTTTTTTAAAATGTCGATGAAAACTAGAGCAGCTTCTTCTGTTAGTGATTGTAGTGTAGACGCTACCGAAATCGCAAAGCAAGTTGTTGCACTTCTATTGCAATCCAATTACTTTAAAGTTGTCGTGAACAAAGTAATTTCCGACACGTTGCACGACTTAAAGGCAAGAAGTAAAAGCAGCTTGTGCCAAGGTTGCTTCGTTTGAAGCCAAATTAGAAAAAGGAAATCGTATACTGGATAGTATGTAACAGTATATATTGTTTATGTAAGGGTCCTGATATGGAACGTCTATAATTGCTGTATTTTGGGCTCCGACTAATGCTGTACGCTACAAGCTGAAAGGAGTTTCATTCGTAAGTTATTTGTCCTATTATTATCCATAATGTGTGTTACAATTTATAAATTCTAGCAGGAAACTGAAGAAGCAATGGATTCGGGAGTATGTTGTGAACAGAGTAACACACGTTTCTGCAGTGCTCTGTATATTCCTTTTTTAAAATGTCGATGAAAACTAGAGCAGCTTCTTTTGTTAGTGATTGTAGTGTAGACGCTACCGAAATCGCAAAGCAAGTTGTTGCACTTCTAATGGAACGCGTATGATTGCTATTCACTGACATGGCACATAAATATGACTTAACTATTGATAAAAAATAGATTTGATAACATGTAATAACATTTTATGGTCAAAATTTATTTAAAAACAATTTAAATTCAAACACATTTAGTAAATTTATTCAGAAAATGTATAATGGTTACAAAAAGATTATTTCTATATTAAAATAAAGACACTTAAAACATTTTTCCCACTGCTGTTCATGTAAGTCAGTGATACAGCCTTAGTAACAAAACGTGTAAGTCGGTAATTATATTTTCCCGCTGCTGATCATGTAAGTCAGTGATACAGCCTTAGTAACAAAACGTGTAAGTCGGTAATTATATTTTCCCGCTGCTGATCATGTAAGTCAGTGGTACAGCCTTAGTAACAAAACGTGTAAGTCGGTGATTATATTTGTTTGCTGCTTTTTCTTGACAACGGAACTTGATATTATTATTAAGTTCCTAGGATAATAAAATTAGCAAAGCAAGATGCAGATTTAGACGTTTTGTTTCTAAATTGCAAGTGTTTATGTGACATGTGACACTCATAGGTAACACGACTCACGAAAACTAATCCTGGTGGCAGATGACGAACCAAACGATTTTTTCAAAAATCTAGGAAAATTTCGATAAGCAGCGGGAAAAATATAATAAGATAACTTGGAATATATCGCCTATTAACATTTTCGGCAGGCAACAAGCCGCGACTTCGTCTTGGCTTGTACTTGCCTACCTCAAATGTTAATAGGTCCTTACATTCCTTGTGACTTAAATAGCTATTGTTTGCTGCTTTCCCTTGACAACGGAACTTAATATTATTATTAATTTCCTAGGATAATAAAATTAGCAATGCAAGATGCAGACTAAGGGCCGGTTGCAGAAAGCAATGTTAAGTCTGGTGTTAGCTAACGTCGCGTCAAAGTGAACAAAATCGCATCAAATTTTGTTTACTAATGTATTAGTTACCATAAGCATTTGAGATTTGATTCGTTTTTGTTCACTTTGACGTCGCGTTAGCTAACACCAGACTTAACATTGCTTTCTGCAACCGGCCCTTAGACGTTTTGTTTATAATTGCAAGTGTTTATGTGACGTGTGACACTCACAGGTAACACGACTCACGAATATTAATCCTGGTGTCAGGTGACAAACCAAACGATTTTTTTCAATAATCTAGAAAAATTTTGATAAGCAGCGGGAAAAATATAATAAGATAACTAGGAGTGTATCGCCTATTAATATTTTCGGCAGGCCTACCTCAAATGTTAATAGCTATTAAAAGAAGCTTATGAAGCACGTACTCTGCACTCCTTTCCACACCACCATGAGGTAGAGTTGACGGCACTTTTTTTTTATGTGGTATCCCCAGGACACCTATTCCACATGTCACAAAGAAAGTTGTTGTCGCTGCTGTTAAAAATTGACTCCAGAACTGTGTTGAAGTGGTAATGTATCACTTAAAATCTCGTACTTTTGTTTCAAAGTGCCAATTACACGCTCCAAGTGAATTCCCACATTGAAATTGCATATACACTATAGTTTTTTATCTCGTTATAGCACATATTACGTGCAACAGTTTTTCATGAGTGTTTGAAATTTTGATAACATTTGAAATAAACGAATTTTATAGTTGCCGCAGTGGCATCTATGAAATTAGTTTATTTCAAACGTTACCAACATTTTAAACACATGAAAAAGCGATGCACGTAATATGTGCTGTAACGAGATAAAAAAATCACAATGTATATATTTATTTTTATAATGAATAATCATTACATTTTAACTGCTACTATTTGGCACTCACTCCAGTGCCTCCTGTAATAAAATAATTTATTATTAGGTAATTTAATACTAATTTTTTAATACTTACTACCACTAATTCCTCTTCCACTACAGTAGAATTGTTCTGCAAATTTTGAACAACATGGCAAATTAGTTGTTATAGATGTGATAGTCCTCCACAGGAGATAAGATTGAGATGACAAATTGCAATAAAATTGGGAATTAATTAAATTGCTCAATTTATTTAAAATAATGATATTTAATAATAGTAGTTTATTTATCTAGAACGAAAAGTGGCATTTTAAAGACGAGAAAGTTGTTTAAGGAATTACTTGCGAGGACCTTTAAAAACACTTTTCGTTCGTGGTGAATACAACAGTTTATTTCATACTGCAGGTTTAATGAATTTTAAATAAAAAGTTGTAAATCATTTCATATTTCATGTCAACAACTGACGTATAATTTTAAAGTACTTGAACTTTAAAATTTTACTTTAAAGTACTAGGATTTTAATGTTCCATTTTTTGAACCATAAATAATCCGAAAAATGTCATTTTTGACATCAGTATGAAATAAAATATATTATTTTTAATATTAAGAACTAAAGTAAATACTTACAATTAAGAAATGTTTTTAAATACTTTGTAAATGCGATGAAATTAATTAGTTTTGAAAACTAAAAAATTTTAATACGAGTTTGGTTGAAATGTTTGTTTGAACATTTACTAGAAAAGTTCGGTTCAAAAAAAGTATGGTTCACACAGCCCTGCATACAGGGTGCTCAAAGTTAAAGCTACGATTTCGATTATATTAGCATTTGTAGTACTGTTCACGTAGATTATGATGGCAAAAACAGAAAAACAATTGAGCATGAAACTTACGAGTTATTCACAAAATTAACATTTTTGAAATGGAACAACTTAGTAGGTAATAAAATGGACATTTTACTTACCATGTTGATTCACACACCACTAAGAACAACGCAAAATGAATAACTACAAAGGCCACGGGTGACTGTTGAATGACAATGCTAACTAGCAATTACTGAATTTTCAGTTCGGTTTTATCAAGAAAACTGTAGACGGTTCTAAAATTTCCCCGTAGGCCAGTACTTTGTTGGAAAAATGAGTATCGTAAATTTGTGTTTTGGCAGGACAATTGGACTGGACAATAAATACTGCAAGTAATGACGGCTAGAATACCAGAATTCAAGGAAGAGATCGAAGACCTGATGCTGTAAGTAAAACCGCATGTCAACAAATTGCAAATAACGGTTATGCGGGGAAGGAACTTTGTGTCGGATCCCTTTATTAAGGGCAACCGCCTCCGTAATATGTGAGAAGCTTAAATAAACCGTCTTAAAATAAATATACAACTACATAGTAAATAAAAAGAGATGAAAGATGAATGGTCCCCGACACCGAAAGGTAAAAGAGGCTACGAAATAAAAATATGAAGGAACTTTTTAATTTAAAAACAATATTTTAACAGACACTTGAAATAAGTAACCGAATGCTATAGAACACTGCAGTTTAAATTGAAACTAAATGAATTAATAACAGATTCATCCATTTTCAAGTAAGGTCTATTCTATAATGTATAATGGTTATTTATATTTATACAGTACAGTAAACATTGCGCTTCCATACTTTGACCAAAATTATTTAAAAAGATATTTTTGTCAGCTGCAAGGAAAAATTGCATGTTCAACACATTGGAAAATTCCACGTAAAACTTTTACATTCGCTGGAAACTCTCACTTTTCTTAACTTGTAGAACAATCTACTATTAATTCACTAGCGATTTGAGAAGAAAATTAACTCGCTAGCATATAAACATTATAAACAGTTACTTATGGTTGCTATTATAGAGATAATAATAATAATGCCAGTTTAAAATGTATTATGTATGGATGTATAATCGATAACCTCGTTTTACCTTGCGGTGTAGAGGCTGGTGCTTTATGTGCTTGCATCTGGCGGTACAATGCTCAACTTGCCCCGGATTCGGGATACAAAGTTGAACCGCGCCTTTTAATGCTTGCACAGCACCCATTGTGTGAGGTGTCTGTGTGTGTTATGTTGACCTTGTTACTCTATCTCTTAGGTCTGTGGTTCTGAGTAGAGCACAGTTAACCCGGGAGTGGTCGCGCTATGGTCGATTCAACCGCACATTTAAAAAAATTGCTGTAGCTTTCTAATGCAGCTCCTTTGCGACTTGAACTTTTAAAAATTCTCCTAAAATGCAGTTTTGCTATTATTAGTGACATTTCAGCACATTTAAAAAAAATTTAAACCGTTTTTTTGTTAATGCAGTTGATCTAACGTAACTCAATTATTTTTTCATTTATCTGGTATTATAAATGAATGTTACGCTTTAAAATCATTTATTATGCTTTCCTAATAAAGTGCAAGAGAAATGTTATAGTTATTATCGATATAAGGCCGTTAGTAGGCATCTAACAAACGAGGATAAATTTGTGGCCGATGCCGTCAGGCCGATGCTAATAAGTTTATCTGAGCCATGGCCATAGCTGTTATGAGGAACTTTTCAGTCAGGTTGACAGTTCTGTTATTAACAAATAACAAGTAGGTGTTATGAAAAAGATTTTTATTAATTTACATACATTCTGTTAAAAAAACTCTGCAGTTGAACCGACCGGGGCGCGATCACTAACGGAAGTTTAGGACGCTCGACTACACCCGGGTTAATTTGGTGCCCAACCGTGAATGGTCTCACCGAGCCCGGTTCAAATCGCAAGGCGGCGGAAAATCCGGCCTTCGCATTATTCGAACCGAGGACTTGCTTAATGCAAGGCAAGCGCTTACCCATCTGCGCTACTTGGCTTCTTGTGTTTAAAATGACAAAGAAATAATAATCAGTTATTTAACAATATCACGGCATAACTGGAGACTTGAGTTACCGCATTTATATTTTTATGACGCTCGACGGCTTAAATCTGAAAAGAAACAGATTGCAGGCAGCTGAAAATTATTTCGCTGGCACAAATAATTCTCACATATAATCTCATAAGAGCATTAATTCTTTCCGGAATTTTTTTTTGGCTGCGTTCCAACAACGTCGTATTAATTTCCTTTCCAAAGATTTTACATTTGAAAATATATTTTTTGGAACTGTTCCTTACTGCCAATCTCTAGCGTGCTTTTAAAGCTTTATTTAGTGCAACAAAAGTTATTAAATTTGTCCTACATTTTAAATGCGGCATATGCCGCGGGTTGCAGCTAGTACTTCATAATGCACGTACTTTCATTGGGTATGAGGACTTCAATGATTTAATAATTTAAGAGTTTGACTATCTATATGTGTGGTACCTTTGTAGCCTATCCTATAACTGAATTTTATGGATGTTTGAATTTTATAGCTCTTAATTTATAAATATATAGGTACTTGTCTATCTTATAAAATATTTGCCACTTATTATTAACTCAAGCTTGCGATTAAGACTAGGGTTTCCAAGTCCCGGGACCAAAAGTGTTTTCGGGACTTACGAGCTAAATTTCAAGTCCCGGGACTAGTCCCGAAAATCCCGAAAATGGTCCCGAAAAAGAAATAGCGTTCAGGTGAAATTTCCGAATGCAATATCCAAAGAAAAAAATGTGTTTTAAGTTAAATAAAGTATTTCTGTGCTGATAATTTGCACTGGTGCTTGTCTACAACTCCATTGTTTTTTTCTGGTACTACAAATGTCTGTCGCTGTTCATCTTTTGCTTTTGTTTGAACTGCAAAGTGTTTGTGTAATCCTTTCGCCAAGCTGCCTCTGATTATGATAATTTTGTAGGAACCAACTTTACATTTCGCTAATTGTTTTATCTTCAATATGTAAAATTGTCGCCATATTGACTTCAAATCGTTTTTTTTAGTGTAGAAGGAAGGTAGGTTGCGAATCGGAATTCATTCTAATCGTAACGCTTTAGCAGACAAATAACGAACACACTTAAAACTCAAAAATATAAATTATTCAGCTTCTTCGCACATATCTAAATCCAACAAGAAAAAACAGACAAATACATAAATCGACTAATATATGCAAATGTGGCTGAAACAACACACAGGTTTAATTGTAACCTACCGAAAATACTACCTCTCCTGCCTACGCAAAATGCAAATAATGTAAAATGTGCAAGAGGTGTGAGTAGTACGCCGGAACACCCGTCCTAATTCTTTGATATCGAGTATACGCAGGCATGTTGACATGGTCCCGAGACTTCGCCTGTTCTGGCTGTGGTGCCGGGACTCGGTTTCTGTGGTAGAATCCCGGGACCGAATCCCGGGACTGTCCCGGGACTGGAAACCCTAATGAAGACTGTATTGGTAATTTCAACTTTGTAGATCAATGTTCAGTTCAAATATCAAATTTATTAGTTAACTCTCTTCAGTTCTTTCAAGTGGAAAATTAATTAATTCCGGGTTTCAAATTTCGAAATAAAATATTCAGCTGGCATTGAACGGTATCTTATCGTGTAGTAGCTACCTTATCGATTTATTACAAAATAATACAAGAAATGATTTTGCTGAGGAATTCATAACAACTCATCGATAACACATTGTATTACATTCTATAAAGGAGATACG